>JACXGI010002263.1:63096-76165 GCA_016801175.1 Esox masquinongy | reverse complement strand
TATATATATATATATATATATATATATATATATATATATATATATATATATATATGCGCGCATGCAAGTAAGTGCTTCTTACTGACCTTTGATCTATGAACCTCTCCTTCGTCATCCTCTCCGCCGACCCCCAGTATCTTCCTGGTCTTCAGCCTGCTCACCAGGTCCGACTGGCTGTGTTTCTTCATCAGAGGAGGGTGTGGTTTGGAGGCCATGGCACACTAACCTGGGGGACAGAGGGGACAGAGTGCCGTTTAGATTTGACACCATTTCCTTGTCGTCGCTGATGCCAGAGAACCATGTAGATGTGTCATTAGGTAACATTAACATCAACAGGGTTTAGATTTACTAGAGGGGAAAGATGGAGAGAGCTGGAGCAAGGATAAAAAAGATAGAGGAGAGTGATGAAGAGAAAGTGAGACAGAATGAGAGAAAGACATGATTGCTGAATCCCAAATGGACCTCAACTAGGGCTGTCATGATATCAGATAATGAGTACACGATTATCGTGGCCAAAATAATTCACGGTAACGTTATTTTCACGATATCTATAGAAAAATATGAAGAAACAAAAATGCTATCAGTCAAATTCATCAACTTTGTTCAATGTGTTTTTTTCTCTCTTTTTTGTTAAATGAATTACACTCAAAATACGAGTGTATGGAGGTGGAGAGAGCCTGTAACCATAACTGTACAAATACAAAAATAAGTGTTCAAAAAGAACAATTACACATAATGCATAGTGAAAAGGTAACCAGATGAACTGATCCACAAGGCATAACACCGAGAGAGGTTTTCGGAAAAACACAAAACATTTTCATCTAGTGAATAGGCTACGAAAAGGTGTTAATTCAAATGCTAGTGTAATGGTCCAGACCCGTAGTTTAAGCACATGCATCGTTTGTCCATGAATAAGCTATGGAAAAACTGAGAGGAGATTTTGGAAAAATACAACGTCCTTTTTTCCATGTGAATAGGCTATAAAAATGACACGTCTTTGCGGATATCTCCCGGGGGTTCTAATGAGGCTAACGAGTTGATTACAACGCCAGTGCATAGGTCCAGTCTCCTTGTTTAAGCACATGCATCGTTTGTCTATAAGTGACATGAATAAGGTATCGAAAAACCGAGAGGGGTTTTTGGAAAAATACAACTTCAGTTTCGCCAAGTGAATATGGTATTATTAACATGATATCAATATTTCATTTTTTAAATATCACGGTTATCGTCAATACTGGAATATTGCGACACCCCTAACCTCAACTCCTCTTCACTCTCTGCCTTTTGCACAAGTGTCCCAAAGTGCAAGGAGCAAAATGATCAAGGGCGGAGCGGCTAATTGGACCCTCTGGTGGCCCCTTCCAGTGAGTGTACAACGATGCAGTCTCTATAAGCAAAGTGGAATTTCAAGTGTTATTTCTTAGATTATCCAATTTCACAATTTCAATGGATAGGTGCACCAAATTATGACACATGTATTTGTTTATTAGTCATTAAGTTAGTCATTAACTTAGTCATTAAGTCACTTATCCAGAGCAACATGACAGTAACAGCCTTCATTTTAAGAGTGCTAGTTGAAACAAACACATAGCTTAGCATTTTACTAAATGAATTTGCTCTCAGCAAGTCAGTGCTGGAAAGACGACCACAGAAATAATAAAAAGAACAAAGCAAAGTAAACAAAGACAACGGAAAACAGATGTGGTGGCAGAGGACATATTTTAGGTAATCTTTGAATAGGTAAGGTTTCAGAGGTAGGTTTTCAGTTTCATTAGCACTAGGTCCTTGCGCAGTATTCAAGAATCACAAACTATTTCCTTCCTACGGAGTGTTGCAACCCAACTGGATCCACAGCGCTCATTCATCCCCGTCTCGTCCTATGGACTTAGCGCACGCTAGGATAACAACACTTCCATCAACGTCAGCAAGACCAAGGAGCTAATCTACTGCCGTCTGATTTGATTTGAGGCCACGGGCATCTCACTCGTGTTCTAGATGTCAGTAGTGTGGCAGAATGTCAGACTAACTAGAGATTTATACCTCAGACTCACAAATGATTAGTTTGTCAACCTGCACAGTGTTTTATATTCCCACTGGACAACAAATGTTGGGAAATACATCATGATGAAATTGATTAAAACATTTTTTATGGTCGGAACGTCGTTTTGACTGGTTTTGCCCGAAAGGGTTTCTGATCAACAAAGACTGGCTTGTTGTCACATGCATTTGCACATAGGGCTGGCCTGAGTTGTTAATCTGCAGTGAGTTTTCCCAAAGTCAACGTACCATAGCAATGGAGTAAACCGGTCAGGAAGGTTCCAGAAAACTCTCCTCTGAATGTCCAATCAGGTCCAGTGATTGTGGCACAAGCCATGCCACTGTTGTTCTCAAGCCTATCCCAATACCGACTGTATTATATATGCCATATTATATGTAATATGAAGCCTATCCCAATATCGACTGTCTAATATATGCCATATTATATGTAATATGAAGCCTATTCTGAAGTTCACTGCATTACATAGGCCATATTATGTGATATGAAGACTATCCCAATGTTGATCTAGGATCAGGTCCCCTTTGTTGATGTAATCCTGTGCATTATGACAAAGGCCAAACAGATCCTTGATCAGCACCCACCGTCTGTATTAGTTACAGCAGGGCTGACGATAAAGGGGATTTAGAGGTGACTAAAGAGCAAGCAAGCAAGTTTATTTATATAGCACAATTCATACATCGAAGCAATTCAATGTGCTTTACAAAGAAAAATAAAAAATAAAATATATAAAAATACAATAACATAAAAACAAATACACAAATTAAAACATCAAAACAAATGAAAACATCATAATAATAGAAATACAATAAGAAAACATATAAAGATTAAAAAAAAAAGATTAGAAATGCGATAAAAACATTGGAAGCTATAAGGCTAAACAGTGTGGTTAAGTTTAAGTGCTCAGTCACATCACAGTCACATCTTTCTCCCATGCACAGAAACGTCAGACAGCCAAACATACTTCAATAAAACTCTTCTGTCAAATGCCATAAAAACATCCACTGATTTTATTTGTCCACCTCCACAAATCTGTAGATCCAAGTTCCCCACCTGGCAGCCACAGGGAGACTTTGTAGCCCAAATGTTGACTTTGGACATAAATGACCGTAAAAACACAAATAACTAGTTATTTTCATTTTAGAAATCTGTTCAAAGTGTTCCTGTGCAGAGAACAAAAACAGTTTGATTGCGTTTTCGTGGGCCCAGGCTTCAGGCAGTCCATTGGTAGTCTGAATAATATCTCTGTCTGTCTGTTTGTCTGTCTATATATCTTTATATAGAAAGACATATTCTGCCCCCCTCAACATCTCAGGGCAGAATGTAGTTGATGGTCCTTGCCAGAGATCAAATCTACCCTAAAGAACTACTGCTGAGGACAGTGAGATGCCATAGGGATTCTACTGATCACACACCAACGCACCACAGAGTGCTCAATTCCAAAGAAGTATCACCTCCTTGAAATCTAATTATTTCCAACCACTTGTAAAAGGTGCAAATAATACAGTCCCGGAATTTTTGGGATTCATTTTTTAAATGAGCTCAGATTTAGTACATCATTCAGATTTATTCTGAACAAAGCAAAGAAATACATGTGGATAACAATTTTTTTTAATTCCAACAGTTCTCTACAAGAAGCGGTGCGTTATTGGAATAAAATGCAAGGGCCGCAACATGTATCTAGTCCTTTATCCAGAGCAACTGACCATCAATCTGTTTAATCGAAGGCGTCTGGTTAAGATAACCACCAACCACAGTCAGAGCTAAAAGGATGATATATTCGCTGTGGTTATTTTGTCGAATGGCCCGGCAGCCCTTAGTGTATAAAGACCACATTTTTTCAGACAGAAAAATAAATGAACAACAAGAGAGAACTTAATGTTCTCTTCCACCTAACACAGAAAAAAAAGACAGAAAGAAATGGTATAAACTCCTGGCCGAGAACAGCTGCCTACATAGCTCACTAGTTTTGACCACAGCCCATAGAGTAGTAGTTCACCACACATGGAACAGGGTTGTCATTTGGGACATGAACACACAACTACATTCTCTATTAAACAAAATAGCTTAAAGGCAAAGCTTTGTGACCAGCACAGAGGGCCCACATGTGTTCCAATTCATGGCCAGTTAGGGCGCAGGCAAAGTATTCAGCCGTGAAAGCAGCAGAGGCAGAATGGAGGAGAGGGAAACAAATGCTGCAATTTTTCCACAGCAGCTTAACTGGGGGAGGTGGGCACAATGGAGCAGTTATAAACAGAGGGATGAATAAAAAGACGCATCTGCCTACCTGAACTCAGAGGAGAACACACACACACACACACACACACACACACACACACACACACACACACACACACACACACACACACACACACACGTCACAATAGCATGTGTTGAGGCTTCTGCTGTGAAATATACTATGGAATGAACAGATTTCACGTTTAACAAAAAGTGCATCCAGATGTTGAGAACGAGAGAAACAAGTAATAAACTGGAAGAAGAGAGAGAGTAAAAAGGGAGAGTTTATTGGTATTCCTGCTGGTTATGTCAACCGAGGAAACAATCAATTTCAGGATGTTATTAGGATGCCTCGTTTGCTACTGCCTAAAGCATTGTTACAGAGGTCCACACTTACCTGGTACAAATACCGGAGAAGACACTTCCACCCACCTCCACAGACACAGTCCTAGAATACTAAGCCTATTTCTAGAATATTAGATATTGTTCTATTAATAAACATTCTGTTACATCCTCAGAGTCTTTGAGAATTCACATTTTTGCCACAGAAGTGCGAAACACAAGAGAGTTCTTAGCGACATCTTGCAAAACATGTAATTTACATATTGCTCATGAGTGGACATCACACACTTTTGGATTATCATTTGATATGTTTTTTTAAAGCTTGTATAAATCTTCTGCATAATATACTGTGTATCACTGACTACAATAATGTCCATTATGCTTAAGCCCTTCAAAGCCCATCGAAACCCTATGAGCATTGGCATTCTAGCTAGCTACTGCTGCTCCTGAAAAGGTATCTTGCAAAGTTCACAAACAAATACATAATCTTTGTCAACTTTTTAACAATCTAAACAACACAATGCATAAGAACGCAACAATGTTCTTGTTTGCCAGCCAAAACACAAGTAATTGTTGGCTATAGCCAGGGTTCTAGCCTGGTTGCTGCTACAGGCCATGATGCCACAGGCAGTGTAGCTGCTGTCACGGATTTCAAAGGAAGCGTCCCGTCAGTGACTGATGGCTTTCCTGGATGACTCTAATGATTGTGGTGTTGTTGGCCCATAACCACATCAGCCCCTCTCAACAGTTCCATTCATTAAATGAATCCCCTAAACCCTGCAGAAAAATAACAATTCCACCCCTTACTGCCCAACACCCTGAGCCAATCCTGAGCTGCTGTTCCGGATAGTCTGGATTTAGCATTGCTAGAGGCAGAGATTTTAGCGCAGGTGTGAGTTCTCCCAACGCTGTTAACTGCTGACTCGGACACAAACTCCATGACCCCGTACGCAAGAGATGTAACTGATGTTTTGAAAGGTAGTTCTTTGTCTGTTAAAACAGTAAGCTATTGCAAACATAAGCAGAACCACAAACAGGCAATCTGGCAGTCTCAGGTCCCTCATTTCAGGAGGGAAGTTGCATGTAGATATTTTGGCAAACTAAATACTAGCTGACTACTAAACAAGCAAGCCTCTGACTGTTATTGCATGTTCTGTTAGAATCATGATGTTGACATTGAGGCATTGGTGTTTGTGGACCATTGTGTTGCATTGTAGGATGGTTGACGTGCTGTACACTGCTTGATGTTACCTACCTGGCCACCTGCCAAACTTTTCTGAATTTCCTTTCTATAAACTAAGTGGTTAAATTCTATTTTACTAACGTATTATTTTTATCTATTGACTTTTTACACAACTTTTCTACACTGGGAATCTATTTGGACATAATAAACAGAGCTACTCGCCCCTGAACACCCGATGATAAGTACCATTATGCCTTATCATTGTAGTTGTTGTAATTTCAACACAGAGGAGAACGATCATCTTCAGGTAATAATAGCAGAGTTAGAGGCTCGGCTTCAGACGTAAATGTCAGGCAAGGATTATGTTAGTATAGAAACGGAAAAAACAGTGTCTCTGCCAACAGGAAGAAACGATAGTGTTGTTAGCCCCCCCGCACAGCTCCTGCAGCTGGGCAAGGACTTCTCTTGGTCACTAGGAAGAAATGCTGCCGACCGGTTAAACCTGGGTCGCTGCTAGAGCCGACAGAGATTTAACAGGTTTTCCCCACTGGAGTCGGAGCCAAGGCCCGAGCCGTCTTCAGAGGGGAATGACCGGCAGGCATTTTCTACCGGTGGCCCAGAAAAACTGAAAACCCTGGTCATCGGCGATTCCATTACCCGCAGTATTAGACTAAAGAATCAGCCGGCGATCGTACACTGTTTACCGGGGGGCAGAGCCACCGACGTAGCCGCAAATCTGGGGTTGGTGCTAGTGAAGTCTTAAACTGGCAAGTATAGAAAGTACAGAGATATTGTTATTCATGTTGGCACCAACGACTAGAATCCTAACTAGAACTAAAAAAATGTAACACATTACTCCAGCACTAGCCTCTTTACACTGGCTGCCTGTTAGTGTTAGGGCTGACTTTAAGGTTTTATTGTTAACATTGTTAACCTATAAAGCAATACAAGGACTTGCTCCTACTTACGTCACAGAAATGATCCAGCCATACATACCTAGACGCAACAGATTGCAAGATGCAGGCCTTCTAACTGTACCTAGAATTTCTAAACAAACAGTCGGAGGCAGGGCTTTCTCTCATAGAGCTCCACTACTGTGGAATGATCGACCAACTAAGGTTAGATGTGCAGACTCATTGCAAACTTTCAAGTGTCTACTAAAGACTCATCTCTACAGCATGGTCTATGATTAAGCGCAGTCTGACCCAAGGGTGTGAAGGTAAATGGAAAGACTTGATACTGTCCACCCTTGCTGTCTTGCCAGGTGGGCTCTCATCGCCACTGGGATGCCCTCCCTCCAATGCATTTCGGGGGCGGAGTCACTGGCTTGCTGTTGTCTCTCCGTTGCGCCCATCATGCAATATAGTTTGAACTCTGCTGGCAATACTCAGCCCTCATTTCAGGGTGGTTGCCTTTGGTTGGTGTCCCTTTGGTTGATGCCTGGCAATGTGGGTGGATTGACCCCCCGTCTCAGGTTTTACGCTGCTATATTATTGTGCTAGGGGAGTAGGGTCAGTTCTCCTTCTCCACTGTAAATCCTTGTAGATCTAAGGAATGCACTTTCTGAACTTTCCCTGTCTCCTGCCCGGTTTAAACTTAGGAGGACATAAGGTCTTGGCCCACACCTCTGGAGTACCAGGCTTGAAAGACTTGTTGCTGTCCCTGTCCAAAGTCCTCCTGGTTGTGTTGCAGATCAAAAAGATGCCTGACGATTCCAGCTGTCAGTCTGATACTTGTTCACCCGGCACAGCCAGAAGAGGACTGCCCACCCCTCTGAGCCTGGTTCCTCTCTAGGTTTCTTCCTAAATTTTGGCTTTCTTAGGGAGTTTTCCTAGCCACTGAAAATCAACAAGGTTGTTGTTTGCTCCTTGGGGTTTCAAGCTGGGTGTTTTTTAAAAGCACTTTGTGACAACAGCTGATGTAAAAACCGTTTTATAAATAAATTTGATTGATTGATGATTGATTGAATCACTATTGCAAACACTGGTTAAACAGGACACAAAGGCAGTGAAACAGGTAGTGTTGTTTTGTCAGCAACATGGCATCATAACTATAAAGATTTTATCACCACGACACAAAGGAATGCCTTATTTTTGCCCCTTCACCTACTGACCTGATTTAAATGAAAGGCTTGAGTAGTAAATTAGTATGCGATTGCTAAGTAAAAAACAATTTTGTGAAATCCCCTTTTTGACCCCAATGGCAAGGATACTGAAACGCAGTGGGGCACGATCACGTTGATCTAATTGGATGAGGGTTGAGAAAAGAGTGACATGTCAAAAGAAACGCAGACACGCTTAAAATTAAAAAAATTAAATAAAATTCGGAAACATGATCTTAATCCTTAGACAAAGAAAAGAAGAGGCGAGTGGTAACTCCATTCTCACAGCCACAAACCAACCCAAAGAACCCAACAACCCCTGGGAACCCGTACCTTTTACACACCCACCTTCTGCCGCCAGCCACACAAATGAGAGAACACTGTACAGGTGGCAAATGACCTGGGACCGGACACTTTCAACAAGCCAGGCATTTATACCGGTACCATAGTTGAGCACCCAGGGAGGGGCACAGCCGTTCAGACCGAAGATGCCATTCAACACGGCTCTCGGTAGCCGTCTGAGGTATAGATGGCAAATGGTCTCTGACTGTGGGCCAGTACTCGAGCATCTTGCATGTGAGATGATACAATGACGATGGGGTTGCAGTACAAACTGTCAGCTTAAATTAGAGGGTATTTCCAGTGAAAGTGGATAAACAATTAAAAAATAACACCACGTGTTCTTCAGTGGCCAAGTCAATAACCTGACCAAAATCCAATTGAATATACGTTTCACTTACTGACGACTGAAGGCAAAAAAACGCCAGAAAGAAACAGGAACTGAAGATGGCCGCAGTCCAGGCCTAACGGAGCCTCACCAGGGAAGATACACAGCAATTGGTCCCAGAGTTTCAGGCTGTCATCCAACGCAGAGGATTCAGAACAAGGAATAAATATGACGTGTTAAAGATGACATTAATTTGTCCAATTACTTTTGGTCCCATAAAATGGAGGAGGGGGGGGGGGGCTATGTATAAAAAAGACTAATTCCTTAACGGTTCCCAGTTAATGAATGCAAGCACAGTCAAATATAAGCTGATTTTCTGCACTTCAACTTCTTAGTCCTTGCTAAATTTCATCTAATGCGCTCTATGTGCTTGATTAATGTAATCTAATGCGCTCAAGTACAGAGAAAAAATGTGTCAGTGACCAAATGTACCCGTGGCTTCATTAGGCCTGGGCTTGAGTAGGCCCCAGGTGTTATGACCTTGGAGCAGAGAAATAGATGCATTGAACGAAGACACTATCAGCTGGTTTTGCGGGCTCAGAACTGAGTGGGTAACGCATCGGCTGACAAATTTGCAGTTCCTTCTAGCTTCTTGAATGAGAGAAAACATAATGACCTTTGATCTCACAAATCACTTGCCATGTGAGCAAAAAATTTACCATTAACAAACTCAGTTTAGAGCTGGGAAAGTTATTCATGGACTAATCTCTTGTGGATAAACATAAAAAGCACAGTAGATGTGTCATGAAATGGCGAAACTGACGGGGTTTAGGTCTGATCCTTGATGAAGGCTGTAAGGTTTAGGTCTGATCCGTGATCCTCTGTGAAGCCTGTAGGATTTAGGTCTGATCCCTGATTTTCTGTGAAGCCAGTAGGGTTTAGGTCTGATCCCTGATCCTCTGTTAAACAGGTAGTCTTTAGGTCAGATCCCTCATTACAGTGTCCTTAATAAAACCCTATGCCAAAATTTGTGCACTTTGTTTGGCTAGGGCCTGTAGGGTTTGGAAGCTGGTGCTGTGGCGAAGTGGCCCCATCAGTGCCATGCCCCAACCCACGAAAGCGTGACGACAACAGAGGTTCAAGACCATGGCGGGTGTGAGAATCTCAAACGCTTCGCCAGTGGAGCCACATGCAAACAGGAGAGGTCACTGAATGCCTCGCCTCATCAGGCTCAGTCAGCCTGCCTATAAAAGAGCCGGACCTAGAGGAGCAAGAGATGCTTCAAGAGAACTAAACACAAGTGTGTGTATGAGTTTGCTCAACAGACTGAAGTGTGGAAATCCCAGGACAAGGAAGGAAGCCAGGGGAGCCCAAAGGCATAAAGAAAGAGCCAGAAGAAGCCGTCTGTTTTGAGTTCTATTTTTTCTTCCACCACGTTTGTTTGTTTCTGTTCAATAATCGCCTCTGGGTACACATCACCCCCGTTCTGCCTCTGTGTTCCGGGCTCATTCCCTGCTACAGTACTCAGAGACCCATTGACCTCACCAGCAAAGTGGTGGCGCAGAGAACAGGAAGTGTCCATGCATCTGAACTAATGACCACACATACAGGTGAGCATGAAGTTCTAGCAAGAAAAATCTCTCTTCAGACATATGAATTATAATGAAATGGTCTGTTTTTGACATTTTTATCAGATTATACAAACTTTTTCATCCAATTTGAGCACTGAAATAGTTGTCTTGTGACATGACAATTATTGTGCAATGTCACAAGACAAATACAAAAAAAAACATGCCAAATCCATTATTTTGTACACACTAAGGTATATGCCCTTCCGAAGTTTTATTATTGGTTTAAAATTTAGTTGTCCAGCAAGTAGACCCAATTCAAGTCATCTTAAAAGATTTGCCAAACGGTCAATTCAAATAAAACCCAATTAAAAAACAATAAGATAAAAGAAATAACAGAGGGAAAACAAGCTAAAGAAAGTTAGTCTGCCCGCACTTATTTTGGGTCTTTCCTGTAAAACATATAATTTTTACACATTCAAATTACAAATGTATGCATGTCAGTTACAAGTTACATAAGTGTTTGACAGGCATAACTGACCTCCCGAAAAACACACGCGTAATCCAATGTGATGACTATGGGAACAAGCCGATCACACACAGACACACTTGCATATCATCTTGTATCTCAAGATTCCAAGCTCCCTAACTTCACACCAGGGCGATGCTGATGCAGTTACTTAGCAACCACCAATGGAATGAGTCCTCGGCTTCTACATTATTAAAAACTCCAGTCCTCCTGACAGCAAGGTACTGAGGATGTTTTGGTCTCCATCATTTAACAGTAACCATGGGGTTACTATTGTGTTCTATAGGAGACGTCTGTACGGAGGCAGTAGGAATGGGGATATTCTGCTGAAGAAAAAAAAGAAAAAAAGAGTTAACTAAAAAGACCTAGTTTCGATGGCGATAAATAATTAAGTTGGAACAGATCGCTAGGAGTGTTGAGCTGGAGGATGAAAACATCTTGAGTCTCCGGGTTTTGAAGAGCTTGTAGGAGAGTGAACATTCAGGAGAAATACAGAGAAAAGAACAGGGATTGTGAGTAAGAGGCATGTCAGTTCATTAGTGTGAGTGATGGTATAGGGTCTTTATCATTGCAAATAATTTACATACTGATGGTCAGTGTGGAGCATTCCGAGAAACACAGGAGAGTGGAGACAAAGTAATTCTGACAGAAGAAACAGTGTTATGGGAAGTTTTTTTTAGACTCTACCGCCCGTAATCCACCCCCAGAATCTATGCCCACCTATAGACTTAAAGTCATGGCAACCCAACCTGTATTTTTCCATGTACTCTGCGGAAACCAACAGCAATGGGTCGCATGCTACTTATCACAGTCACAAGGGACTGAAAAGGCTCAAGTTAGAATTAATGATCACCAATAAAGGAGAGTAGATTGCAGGGGTGAAGTGTGGCCTTTCTGAGATAAGACATTAACAGGAGATAACGGTGATTAATTCACACTCCAAATACCCTCTAATCCTCATCTCTTGCTTTATTGAAACACTGCCCACTAATCTTCCTTCGGTATCCTCCTTAGCCTCTGAATGATGAATACTGTCAGGGCTTTTCCCCTAAAAAAAGAATTAGAATACATATTTCAGGCTGGGTGTTTTCTAAAAGCACTTTGTGACAACTGCTGATGTAAAAAGGGCTTTATAAATCAATTTGATTGATTCATTGACATATGGAAATTTAACAAAAGGAAAAAAAAACCTGAGCAAGGGTGAAATTACAGAGGAGGATATCAGATCCTGGTTAACCCCCTTTAGACTGAACTATAGCCGTTTATGGTGTACTCAAGAGATCCATTAGTAACATGTTTAATTACCGCTATAAAACAATGTGTCGGTTATGTAGCCAGAATGTCTTTCTTCCCACAATAACTGGAACAAGACCCAGGTTATTATGAAGACCCAGTACATAAAAGCAGCTCGAGATCTTACACTTGTCAAAAATAACAGTAAACAGCAGAGAGCAGAGAACCAAAACCTCCCCGATGCTGTTCTTCTGGTTCAGAGTCTTTATTTTAAGGATGGATTTTTTCCACAGAGGCACAGCAGACAAAACACAATAATGCAGGAACCATACCCTGGTATCTACAGAGATGTTTCATAGTTATTTTAATACTGTATATTACTGTATATACAAAAGCTGCCTGCTGTCACTATGTCCGTTACCACCCAGATTCCACCTCATTACAGCAACGACCTGGGAGCATATAGGGTTAGGTCCCTTGCTCAAGAACAGAACCACAGACTTTTAACCCTGCCAATCTAGCAACTTCTGGGTTATTGTGAGTATGAAGTAGAGATGCTTGAAATTTATATCACTAGAGAGTAATTAAGCTCTCTACTATGAATGTCCGTAGACAGCACAACATAAAGACAGGATCCTGCAACTGTGTATAGTAAAATGGCACTGATTAACTCCTTAGTCAAATCTCAGCCTAATCGCTTCGACCACAGTTGACGGCACATTTTTCAAAATCATACCAGCAAAATATATTTTGCTTTAATTTGGACACGAGGCAGTGTGCCGACACCAATGTAACCAATAGTGTAACCAATTTGGTGGGCTGAAATTAATGAACATCAAAGAAGCAAACCTCTCAGTAGAAGACTCCCTCAATATAAAACAATACTAATAAAAGCCTAGTTTGCGTTTTTAGACACGACAACCAATAGAACACAGAAGTACCATAATAACGTGGGAGGACGAGGCAGTGGGAGAAAGGGGGGTGGAAGATGGAGGGGAGACGGTGGGCCAGGGGGGGAGACAGTGGGAGACAGAGGAGGGAGATGGGGGGGCAGGGGGAGACGGGGGGAGGCAGCGGGAGACTGAGGTAGAAGTTGGAGACGGGGGAGAGGCAGCGGGAGACTGAGGTAGAAGTTGGAGACGGGGGAGAGGC
>JACXGI010002263.1:0-62996 GCA_016801175.1 Esox masquinongy | reverse complement strand
AACAGGCAGGGGGGGTAAATAGCAGCAGGAGAAAGCGCTATAATATTTAGTTGATCATAGGGCTTGAACATTGTTCAAACCCAACCATCAATATGTAGCCTAAATAGAGACTAAACCCATTATCTTCCATCCTTCTTCTAACCCTAACCCTAGAGAAATTAAACACATTATCTATTATCCCTCTTGTAACCCTAGAGAGACTTAACTCATTTTACCATCCCTCTTCTCCTGGCAGTTCAATATATGCGTATCCCCATGGGATACAACAGGTATGTGTCTAAAGCAGAGGTTCCCAAACTATGGGGTCGCGACCCCATGTGGGGTCACCTGATATGAAAATGGGGTCGGGGGAGAATGTTTTACAATTGACTCTTATAGCCTCAAATAAAAAAAATGACGATTATATAATTTTTCTTCACATGGTTTTAGATATCAAAATGGGGTCGTCGGCCAAAAACGTTTGGGAACCCCTGGTCTAAAGGAAGTTAGACAAGGAAAAGCACAACTATAAATTAACAAAACGGGAAAATAATCTACAGCAGAAATCCAGACACTTGTTTTTAGACAATCTGCTTGGCCCAGACCCCCACCAGAGAAGGCCTACAGCAGCACCTAGATCTACTGGCCCCCACCAGGGAGGGCCTACAGCAGCATCTAGATCTACTGGCCCCCACCAGGGAGGGCCTACAGCATCACCTAGATCTTTTAGCCCAACCAGGGAGGGCCTACAGCATCACCTAGATCTACTGGACCCCACCAGGGAGGCCCGATAGCAGCACCTAGATCTACTGGTCCCCACCAGGGAGGGCCTACAGCATCACCTAGATCTACTGGACCCCACCAGGGAGGCACGATAGCAGCACCTAGATCTACTGGTCCCCACCTGGGAGGGCCTACAGCAGCACCTAGATCTACTGGTCCCCACCAGGAAGGGCCTACAGCAGAATCTAGATCTTTGGGCGAAATTCGGTCAGACTTGCGCCCTGACAGTGAATCTCAGCATTGGGCCCTGACGGTGAATTTCAACATGACGAAAATAATGATCTTTAAAAACGTCTAAATGTCAGGACCAAGAAAATGAAATTCTACATTAATGTGGTTCCCTTGGAGGCAGTGAATGATTGGAGACAGGGCAACGGCCTTCTAAAACATACAAAATAAATAACCCTAAAATATAATTAAGAAATCTCTAAAAGACTACTGGAATAAAAAAAGGCACTAATAGACTACTATAATAAAGCAGGCTATATTTGAATGCTTAAATAAAGGTTCTACTAGAATGAACATACCAGTAGCCTATTGTGACACAACCATTAAGTACAAATAAAACTTAATACAGCAAATTAGATTTAAATTAAAAGGGATTTTATAGGCATTGCCAAGACAAATACAAAAAAATCTATAAACATACAACCGACAGACCAGAGTCTCTCTGTAGGTCTCTGCCTGTCTACGTATTTTGCCTTCTTTCTTGTTCATCCAATTATTTACCTCACACTCCCCCTCCAATTCTTCTTTTTATTCCCTCTATTGCCATGCTCTTCATCTTTTAGAGCTTCGGAGATGAAAAAGCATTCTTGTATTCAACAACTTAAAATTCTCTCGCAGATATCCAGTAACTAAAGTTACCCATGCAACCAAGGAAGGTCTGAACTCCATTCAATTTACTGAACATTAATCATTCCCCTTTAGCAAGTGCATGCGACATTTGTATGTGGATTTTTCAGCTCCCAAACACAAAGCCCAGGTCAGTCCACAAAAATATACACTTAAGACTGTGATACAGATATGTGTTCCCTACATAGTGCAGTGTATCAGACTGGGCCCCCATGGGCCCCGGGTCAAAGCAAGATCCAACTAGCCATCTCAGAAGCAGCATGTCTGTTCACTTTACCAGCCATCACCCCA
Organism: Esox masquinongy; assembly: GCA_016801175.1. Taxonomy (NCBI): domain Eukaryota; kingdom Metazoa; phylum Chordata; class Actinopteri; order Esociformes; family Esocidae; genus Esox; species Esox masquinongy. The sequence goes on along the minus strand of JACXGI010002263.1, from coordinate 61,088 downwards.
CAGCTGGGAGTTGAGGCGATCTTACTTGTTGCCAACCCGTGCTTGTTTTGCAAATCGGGAGGTCGCGGAACACATTGGGGCGCGGGAGGGAGATTGATTTGTATTCTGTTCCGACAGAATCAAGCTCTAATTAAGCGCCGATGCCAACACCAGGATTAAACACCCTGTAGTACAACTGACTGAGCAGTGTCACAAACAGACAGATCACCATATTTTCTCTAGTAACAAATGAGTTAGCCATTAGCGGTTGTAACCTACCAAATAAATTGACTTAAGAAAATGGAATTAGGCAGACGTAGCATCGCAAACCCATTAACGTTCATGGTCGCAGAATTAGCCGCTAGAGGGAGTATTCAGCTTAGCGAACACATTAACTTTCATGGTTACAGAGTTAGCCATCACGCTAATGTTTGAGCTAAAACAATTACAGATGCAACATGGGTTGCTGGTGCACTCCCGGCAGCGGTGGCTGTACCCAAGAGCAGATGGGCCCGGGCTGAGTGTTGACAGGAAGCTACAGTCCCATGTGCTCCGATGGAATCACAAAAGGCATCCCAGAAAGAGAATCTGTACTACGTTCCAGATGGCCTAACAAGGTCAGGAGTAACAGACTGTTTAGAGAAGCCACTGGAGGGTTGAGTTAGGAGCCGACTGCGTTACAGTAAACACCAGCGCCTCAGGCAAGGCACGGACATGATGTGAACGGTGTCTGGGATGAAGTGGCCATTCCTCTTCACTCCGCAGAGAGGGTGCACAAGCAAACAGCAAGCGCTGCAGTCACAATGCCCATTCAGATGGAGGTGATGAATTAAGATGTCAATTACAGACAGGATGCACAGCGGCTTCCCGATCACAAGTTTAGGTTAAAAGGTCCACAGTTACCTGGTGCCAGCCTGAGGCGCAAAATACTTAGGCCATGACTACACTTGAGACGTCTAGACAACCCTGACTTTTCTTAAAGTAGCTAGCTACACTATCACTCTGATGACATGTATTAAAGAGACATTTGTTCCCAACAGAAAGCTGCCTTCATCAGCTCACAACTTCACAGAGCCACTCAACACCACCACAATCCTTGTATATATCGGTCTGAAATATTTTTTACTAAACTGGCTCCCAAGCCATTTGTGCTGTTTTTGAGAAGGCTATTTTGAAAAGCCTGGCTGAGGCAAGGAGACTGGTTGAATCCTGGGTGAAGAGGCGGGGACGTAAAGAATGTTAGCGAGGCTGGAAGAGGCTGCCTGAAGCTAGGGTAAATAGGCTGGATGAGGCTGGGGCCTGAAGCAAGTGACAACAATGGACAGGTGACAGACCGTTATGGCCACTCCTTAAAAGACAACTAATGTGAACGAACCCCAGGGAGACAACCGCAGGGAGCAACCCCAGGGACACAAACGCAGGCAGGAACCTGATAACCCCAGGCAGGAACCTCTGACAACCACAGCTCTAAATAACAACAGGGACACTGGCCACGTGGAGTGTTGGCAAGAGGGCACAAGTGTAATCAACAAGACAGCTAGGACACAATGTTCAGGAACACCCCAACCTGCAGGCCACCTCATCCAGGGGATGGACCACAGAATCACCACACGGAAAAGGACTGCTAGTGTAAACTAAATCACAAACACAGCTGCAGAGGTGTCAGACAAATGTTGTTTGACAATTAGCACTTTGATATTCGAGTTTTAAAAACAACATGAGGCAACTAACAGAGTTCCAAAGAAGATGAATAGTTGGTGTCTGAATTGCAGGGGCATTGGTCACGAAAACTGAAAAATTATGTGTCAAGTGGAACAGTCCCAAAAATCTTGACAGCATATGATGAACATGGACAAAATGCATCAGCAAAGAGGAACTGTGGTCGTAAGTCAGAGCTGTCCGACAGGGATAGATGAACACTGGACAGGATAGTTGCTCAAATCCAAATTAAATCAGCACCTCTGTGACCTGGTCTAAACATTTTTTTTTAAAACTGTATATTGTGAATTTTACAAAGCTTGAATTCATGGCGGAGCTACCATTTGGTAACCGCTTGTATTCAAGGCCAACACACAAAAACACATCGACTTGGTGTAAGGAACACAACCTAGACCCCAGAGTAATGGAAAAGGGTCATATGTTCTGAAGAGTCCCCTTTCACCCTATTTCCTAACCTCATAAGAATGCCTTTAGCACACGCAGTCAGTGGCGACGTGTTAAACATGGTGGGGGTGCATAATGGCAGGAGTCTTGTGGGAGTCACTGGGTCTGATGATTGCTCTGCATGGTCCTATGAAGGCCAAGGAACATGAGGTCATTACACAGGATCAGGTGCACCCTGTGGTGCAAACAGTTCCCTCATGAAGTTCTAAAATTCCAGCATGATAACGGTCCTATACACTCCACTAAACAAATTCAAGAGGGTTTTATGAGCACCAGGATGACGTCAAACACCTTTGATGGCCTCCCTAATCACCAGATCCGAACATCATTTAAACTTTATGGGATCTCCTGGAGCTCAGAATGTGAAGTAGACTTCCATCTCCTTCATAAACGGAGAAATACCCCACTATACACAGTTCAGGACTTATGACAGCATTCCAAGAAAGACTGGATCAAACGGTGGCCCTGCTCCTGATTAGGTCCTTGATGTTAATATATGGTTAGAAGTTTGTCCTCCCCATGAATAATCTCAATCTCTGCATACAGGGAGGCACAAATCCAATGGTACCATTATCCCAACCTTGGTTTCCCAAAACAGCAGTCAAATGGTGGCAAACAAGCAACACACACCGACAACTGCCTGGAACTTCCTGTTTAACTGCGTCGGGGCTGATGACTCGCTGAGGGGTTTGAAGAGTCTGTCTGTGAGTGTGTGTGTGTGTGTGTGTGTGTGTGTGTCTGATGTGTTTTGCCATATGTGCCGGCAGAGGAAAAAAAAAACTAGTTCAGGTGCCCTTCTTGTTGGTCCTCTGAAAACAGTTTCATGGTCTGTCTCTTGGCCTGAGAGAAACTGACAGTTGAGAGAAGCCAGTGGGTAACCACAAACCTAAGGGCTGATTAACTGTTGACGCAAGCGGAGCACGGAGAATTGTTAAGTGTTGTTTAATGTCATGAAATGACTGGCTTTGTCAACGGTGCAAAGAATGGAGTATGCAGACTTGTGTGCATTGAAAAAGGGTGACGATGTGTAATTTGTTGCAAAGCATGTTGCAAAGGGTCACCAAAAAGTTTGGATCATGTCAGATGGATGGAAACTGCTTGGACAATGATTCTTATATATTACGCAAGTTAAATCAACACTTCACATTCAGACCAAAATGGAATGTTTGACTGTTTGTTTGTTTTTTAGCAAAAATCCCAGAATACATGCTTATGAAGTATGTCTGATAGTGAGTGGTTCCAAGCTTCTGTGAAATGGTAGAACTAGCTGTGCGCGTACATTCATGCAGCATATAAACCTGAGAAAATGTTTAGGTTCCACCAGCAGGTAATGCATCTGATTATTTCTCATGGATGTGTAGATCACTACACTAAGTTCTTAGGCAAAGGTTATGAGAGATTATGGGCATGAGAAACTTAACACATAAGTGCTGACCAACTCTGAACAAAGGACAATAGATAGGACGTGGTGCTGGGCCCCACACACTCTATACACACACATCCTGTCCATACCTCCTGATAGGAGTTGTACATGTGACTGTCATAGACTATGAATAGGCCCATGGACCATAGTTGGAACATACCATTGTGAGAAAGCATGTATTTTCCTGATAATATAGGGGTATGGACTCAAATAAAGAAAGTTCTCCCCTGACTTTCGGTTGAATACATTTTGTTCATGGATCAAAAGTGGAGAGAATCCAACAGTGACTAAAAGCCAGCTACAGTTGCAACACTCTTGCACAACATTCAAATAAAGCAGCCCATTTCTTCCAGAAAACTTTTGAAATTCACAAATCTTTTCGGATCTACATTGTATTCATTTGATTTGCAGTTGAACACACCCAAAAAATCTGAATAATTGACTAAATATGCTTATTTTCATTTCAAGAAATGCTAAAATGTTGCAGACTTTGTCACCTAGAGGCAATCGCTCTCGTATTGTGCCAGTGTTACTGTTAACTGCAATGAGCGTCTCTATTTTTAAAGAAAACAAAATGAAGGCCTGAAGGAAATCATCACCCTTCCCACAGTCAAAGATGGAGATTCAGTGATGTTTTTTGCTGCCTTAAATGTGTCTGTATAGCATCATGACATGAGGAGGACACTTTATAAATAATATTTTAGTCAAAGACTGTGCTACCAAATACTGAGTGTAGGGTAGTTGTATTTTGTGACCTTTTTAATGTCCTTTTTAATGTGCTTTGAGCTACAATTTTAATTGGTTGCAACAGACATTGAAAAACGAACCATTTTATTTTTATTTTTTGTGACTTGCGTCTGTTCGGCAGGTTTCGTGTGGGGCTGCCAATGAGCCAATCTAAAGAAGGCATGTTGACATCTAAATGTTGGTATTTTCCCCTGTAAATCACTGAGCTAAAACAGTGCCACTTCCTGTACATCCTACATTTTATTATTGGATAAACAATGCCTACAGTAACTACTCATTGGCTAGGCGCCTATTCATGAGTACTTTTATTTATTTACCATGAAAATCAAACCTAGCGCAGACCGGACAGAACCAGCTAAGAGCGCTCAATGGCCCACCTCCGGCCCAGATGCAGGCTCAGTGTCATGCTAGGTCGCTCTGGTTTGGAGAGCAGTGAGCACTGGTCTGTACAGGTCTGCCTCAGATCCATTATCACGCTGGAGCAGCAGGACCAGAATGAGTAAATGCAAACCTGACCGTGCGCGCACCCACACTTCACAGTATCCTAAATAACGGCCTGCTGGATCACAAAACAGCCAAACCCACAGAGCAACAAGGCTCAGTCAACAAGCTACATGGACACCAGGGCCCGATGCCTTTGGTCAACCACAAGGCATTCATCTACAACAGAAAAAGACCATCAGTCGACCCACTTACATGTCCAGTGTTAGAGCACATCACTTACCCACCCAGTGAATCAACCCTTTTTCTGACCATTATGTTCCTTGCCTTCCTCAGACAGATACTGAATTGGAGGGGGTATCGAGAGACAGGAGACCCGGAATCACAAGTGGAGCCTGGGATTGAACTCGGGTCTCCAGCGTGGGATCATTACACGATGCCACTGGAACACAGGTTCTGCACCACATTGAATCTCTTTAAAGAGCCTTTTTTAAAAAGCAGTCCAGTCTTGGTAGCGTTCTAAAGAGGCTGATCCTTGTTATATGGTGGTATAACCCTAACCCTAGTCTTGTTAACTGTTCTAATGCGGTCTAGTCTTGATAACTGTTCTAATGCGGTCTAGTCTTGATAACTGTTCTAATGCTGTCTAGCCTTGTTAACCGTTCTAATGCGGTCTAGTCTAGTCTCGTTAACTATTCTAATGTGGTCTAGTCTAGTCTTGTTAACTGTTCTAATGTGGTTCAGTGTTAACCGCTGTGATGCGGTCTAGTCTAGTCTCGTTAACCATTTTAATGCAGTCTAGTTTAGTCTTGTTAACTGTTCTAATGCGGTCTAGTCTAGTCTCGTTAACTATTCTAATGTGGTCTAGTCTAGTCTTGTTAACTGTTCTAATGTGGTTCAGTGTTAACCGCTGTGATGCGGTCTAGTCTAGTCTCGTTAACCATTTTAATGCAGTCTAGTTTAGTCTTGTTAACCGTTCTAATGCGGTCTAGTCTAGTCTCGTTAACCATTCTAATGCGGTCTAGTCTAGTCTTGTAAACTGTTCTAATGTGGTTCAGTGTTAACCGTTCTAATGCAGTCTAGTCTAGTCTTGTAAACTGTTATAATGTGGTTCAGTGTTAACCGTTCTAATGCGGTCCATTGTCAATCTTTATAAGGCAGTGTAATTAAACATACTAACGTATACATACACACAAACGCAAATGTCTGTTAAGGATGTGGCCATTAATTCCCTGTGCAGCAGGAGGTGCCTCATAAACCCAACCCCAATCCTGACGTCGTCAGTTCCCTCTGGAAACGGTACCAGGAGATGAAGTCCAATATCCTGAATGACAAGACGGGGAGCATGCCAAATACATGTGTGTGCCATTGTTCAGCAACTATCTGGGAATAGGAACCACCTTTCCAACGCTGTGCTCTGCACAGGTTGAGCCTTATCTGTGCATGTGCCTGCTACAGAGCGTCCACGTGAAAAAAAGAAAAGCCTCTCCACATCCATTCCAAAACACTGATTTAATAGAAGCATCAGGTTGCCGGGAAAAATGTTGGATGTCAGCTGTTCCCACAAAGGTGATCGGTACATACAGTCAATAAACGTGAAGGACAGACAGAAAACATTTAGAAGTAGTGATAAAAAAATAATTACATCTTTTAGATAAAAAATTGCCTACAAATGCTCTCAAAAATCCCGAATAATCGTTATTGCAAGCGGCATAGCTCTCGTTCTCATTACCTGTAATTCAAAACTCTCAAACATTGTGATCGGCTGGGAGTGTGTGAGCAAGACGACAATTGATAAATCTCACGGACTTAATGAGACCGATCAGATCATATTTCAAATGATGACTGCTCGCCGGCCTTCTGTTCCTGCTAATGTTCCAGTAGATAACTCGGACACAAACAACAAAGAGTTGAGGGGGGGTGGAGTACTGAATGGCAAATATCACAGCCAAACACAACACAGGGGGTTAAGTAAAACTCTGAAACACCATTATTACAGCAGAGTGTTTCATACTTTCAATCATATTAAAAAGCAATAATTATTTTTAAAAAGATTGTGTGTTGCACCTTAAATTTGTTTGTAAAAATGGAGAAACCCTAAGCTGGATGAACACAGAGCCATGAGGTACCGGCTAACCATCTTCTGTTGTCCCACTTCGTATTCTGCTCCAATCCCGTCTCAGTCTGCTCCAATCCCGTCTCAGTCTGCTCCAATCACTGCTTGCCGTAATGTGGCTCTACCTGGTTGCTAGGCAGCCCAGCTGGATGATGGACTTGCTTTCGATTGAGAACGCTTAGTCAGTCAGTCAAGCTTCAACACAATGAATTGGCCAGTAAAGGTCAGACACACAGAAACAAGAAGGCCGACTGTCATCGAGCTTGATCCACAGAGGATCTGGGTTTGTTATGCGGGACTCATATTGATTCCTGCATGAGATTTTCACCGCCCACCGGACAAGTTTATTTCAGTTCAGTTCTGTAACTGCAGTTGCTATTCATAGTTAATTATTTATTGTTACGCTCATGTCCATTGGGTACCAAATGGAGGGGAACGTACATGCAGTAAGAGACCACAGGAATTTATTCAATAATAAACATATTTAAGCTCTAAAACTGAAAAAGTGAAGGAAATACCAAGAACTCGGTCTGTTAATAGGGCACTGCCCAAGATGTTCTACCATTTGGTGTTTTGTTGATTGTGGGGGAAAATGCCGTTCTCGAGTGTTACTCCCCAATCCGATGTGAGATCTGGTGACTTAACTGCCGATGCATATTCTGAAATACTAGCAAGTCTAAGGCAGTGAATCACCCCTTATGAAAACATAAATGGATGTTTAACGTCACACTTTGTATTGCTTCAGTGTTTCCTTAATATTGGCACATACCGGAAGGTTTCCAATTTAATCTGCTAACATTTCTCTCTCCTTATCAAAAGGGTATTGCTTTTAAACTTATAAATATAAGCATTGTGATTAATAGCCTCCTTCCTTGCAGTGCGGTTAGTTTGTATTTATTATGGCACTTCATTCTAAGAACTTCTCGTCTGACAGCTATCGCTGTGGTTTTCATGTTGCCAGGGGGCGGCCGTTGGCCGTTTCAAGTCATTGATTAAACCGTTATATGGCTATCACCAGGCAGAATCTTTTCGACAGCACGCACGCACGCACGCACGCGCACGCGCACACCCACACACACACACATCTGATTGGTCAATCCTCCACGCTAAGTGCAGAGAGAAAATAACAGCACAAAGGTGACAGCAGGTCGCTAGAGAGAAAATCACATAGAAACCAAAGTCTTTGGGTAGACCTGCAAAATATATACTGCACCAGGCACCTGAATAGCTGACCATTTCGTGCGTAGTGAAAGCGGGTGCTGCCTATTGTACAGAAATAACAAGACTATCACTTACGGGCAAATTTTGGAGGGAGAAAGAGGATATCGGCCTTATAAGAAAGTGGTATGTGGATGACGTCCACAAACATTAGGAAACAACAAAATGTGTGAAAGTCACCTTAGCAGTAATTAACAGGCGACACAATGAAGTGCAGTAGGTCAGTGTGGACACACTGTTTGAATGAGTGTGGAAACGCTGGGAACCTGCAGACGTGTCCAAGCCCCAGTGGAAACCTCAGTGTGTTGTGGCTTACATGTGCTTCAGTTCCCTCTTAAGACCAGACATAAGACCAGACATATTCTTAAGACCAGACATATTCCCTCTTAAGACTCAGAACACCTCAACTCTAAGATGCATACTGAAGTCTGTGGGTGTGTGGACGCATCTAAATTTGGATGCTGCGAATTTGCATCAGGCACAAGCAGACCAATAACCTGAGCGTGCATTTCCTGAGCCCATGGGGGTTAGCAAAGCAGACAATTCACAACAACCAAAAGACAACCCGCCATAAATATTTGGCCGGGTTTAGGCAGAACAAGCCAAATAAGTGATGCAAGTTCTAAAACTCAAATATAGGAGCTGAGAGGGACAGAAGATAGAGTTGAGCACAGAATAACATCAGATGAGCGCATTTTTACATTTCCTTTGAGATCTCATTACATTCCTTCACAGGGTTCTTTCCTATTAGGATCAGGGCCTCAGCGGCTGGATGGGGAGGGGACATTAGGAGGGTGAAGGAGAGAGACAGACAAGTCAGACAGACACAAGGAGAGAATGTGACAGGTACAGAGTGCGAGGGACAGGGACAGAGAAAGAAAGGGACAGAGCAAGAGAGACAGGGACAGAGAGACAGGGACACGGCAGACAGACAGAAAGCGAGAAATCATCTCAGGCAAACATTCATATTCTGGATGGTACCATGTACCTCTGTACAACGAGCACACTGTATTCAGCCTAGAGCCACACAACCAGCCCAGAGAAAACCTTCCCAAATCAACACCCCAAAAAACAAGTAGAAAACGGGAAGGTGTTTCTATTCCTATAGGGTCTTTAACGTAGAGACATAATGAATAGAATGGACTCGTAACTCTGTGACCGGTACATAGAAGATTATGTTATGTTTACACACACACACCCATCCACACTGTTGTTTCTCGCCCTGCAGCTCACTATTCAGGTTTTCACTGATCAGCACAAATACCAGCAGAGGCCAGATTACTTCATACAGTAACGGAACTAATACTGACATGGATCTAGTATGTGTGTGAAGTCATGGTGCCACGCACACACACGCGCACGCACACGCATGCGCACGCACGTGCACGCACGCACACTTCCTGAGAAGTTAAACAAAAAGAGGTAGAAACCATTGGAAATAGGCAGGGGGTGAAAAACAAAGTTGTGTTACATGATCATTTATTCCCCTCTTGACTGAAAAATATATATAAATTACCAGCTCAAACAATTGGTAAAAATTTGAAATGAACTAGTGGTTTATGGCGTATCTGTGACTCTGACAGAACACCACAACGCTTACGGATCTCCCAGTTCAATTAAAACTGAGACGATCTAGTCGTGCGGTCCCCATGTTAATAAGCTATAACTTCAGTACACACAACTAGAATTGGCAGTGTAACTGAGAGTGTGATGTCAGAGACGGTGTTTGATCAACAACAACAGCTGTTGTCAGAAGTGGCTTAGTCAACACACTGTTTCATTGCTCAAAACCAAAGTAGGCAAATTGGCAGGAGACGTTATTGAGGACTTATCTGGAAGGCAATGGCTGCATCTATCCTGTCTCTATGTGGCTTGGCAATTATACAGTTGGCTGTCACATCAAGAATCAGCTCAGTCAATCCCCTACGCCTGCATACCGCGTGTATTTGTGTGTGTGTGTGTGTGTGTGTGTGTGTGTGTGTGTGTGTGTGTGTGTGTGTGTGTGTGTGTGTCTTCGGAGAGTGTGACAGACTGCCAACTACATGCCAGCTATTGTTTGCAATATGAGATTAGCAATTCAGGTCAGGGGTGTTTTGAAGAATGACTGGCGAGGACAGGTTTAATGAATTAATACTTAAATAAAATCTCAAGAAGTTGCAGGAAAGTGTTTTTCATTTCAAAACATGTTATAACATAGTTCCCTGCTGAGCAAGGCCTACAGGGTTTCTACCAGTATAGCTAATAATGAGAAGGCAAGCCGATCCTGAGCTGACACGTCTGGAACAGAACTCACTAACAGTGCCATGTATTCGGAGCAGTGGCTTTCAAACCTCTCCTATAGGGGATAACCAGCCGGTCTGGGCATCTGAACGACTCCAGAGCTAGAACACCCGAGACACATTAATTGGTTTCGGACGACTTTGGGAAACGTTTAATTCACAGGGTTCAGTGACACGGCATTGTTTGAAATGACGTATTTCCCCACACGGACGTAGTTTAAAGTCGCCCAAGGGAAGCTAACATGGCTGGGAACTCTTTGATTGTAAACAGTGTCATGTAAATGAATCACTCCCCAACTCACCCACCCCTCTATCTCCACATCTACCCATCTGTTCAACACTAGTCTCTGGCCATACATTCCTGACAGAAGCAGGCCAACAATGAGGAAAGACTGAACCTGGCACCGTGGAACTGGGTCTTGACGTGTGTCGTTCAGCATCTCCCCTGAGTCTGTAGCCGTAGCATGAAGCATTAGGTGATTCATACAAACAAACAAGCAGGAGAAACTTACCGGCAGTCAATAGACACAGAAGGATGTGCCTCATTATTCCCAAGTGAAGTGGAAGCAGCCTCCAGGAGAAACAAAACATCCCACAGGCACGAAGCATTACAATTTTAAAACTACAACTTAATTTGTATCACAAAACACCAAAATAAATGTGACCCTGTGTGCACCCACCATGTCACCACTGCCATTAGATTAGAGAAGGTGGGATGGAGAAATTAAAAAAGGCATTGGCTGAAGCATTCTCACATGTAGGATCAAGAGGGATCTTGACTTGTCAAGGTCAGTTTGTTCAAGTGTGTGATGTCCTTTAAATATTCCGGATGGTTGAGTAGAAGCAGCCAGTGTGGGGTCTGAATGACAGTGGTCTGTTCGGATTGTACTTACCTGCACAATGACTGATCTGGAGCACATACTGATATACTGACAGTCTCTGCCTTAACATCCATTAATATACCAATATGCCGACAGTCTCTTCCTTACCATCAGTTTATATTTATTGTCGGCATTATCTTTTGAAATTTGACAACGCGACATGTTTCAATGAAAAACATGAAACAGAACAGCATATCTGCCTATTATCTAAATATTAATTAAACTAAAACTGTTGCCCTAATAAATCCTGCTAATTTGAATAGGCCCCATCTAGAGCACTACCGTATCAAAGACAGACTTCTGCCAAACCCCAAACTCACTCCCTCTCAGGTTCAAGACAAACTGACCACATACAGCCATCTTGGCTATTGAAAGAAGATGTTGCAGTCGGTCTTCTCTCAAGACAAGTCAGTCCATGTACACAGGGACCAAAAAAATGAAGTGGAAACAGAGCTGCACTTCCTGATCTCCTGGCAAATGTATGACCAATCATTCCCTCACATCAGACACAGTTGGAGTTGGAAATCAGCTCCCATGTCTGTTGGGCAAAATATCTCGATGTGCAATCACTGCAGCAGGACTTGTGACCCGTGGAGCACAAACAACATTTTTGAACCTAACCCATATTCATGTTGCAATTTAATTTTCCCTTGTCCATCTCACTTTAGATTAGCTTATCTTATTTTGGTTTTCACTGTTATTATGCGTTTCCCTCCGTCCCCCCACTTGCTTGGGCAATGCTAAGAAATGTTTCCCATGTCAATAAAGCCCTTTAAAGTCAATTAGGGAGAACGGGATATAGAGGAAGAGAAAGCAAGAGTGAGAAAGCCACTGAAAGAGGGGGAATGGCTATTTCACCAAATGAAGTAGAACACTGTGGCGCTGCAACTTCCTGTGTCAATGTCTTGATCTAGGGTGTGTAATGGAGTGGGTGAGAAAGAGAGACACTGACAGGCCAACTATATGTCATGTTCACAATGAACCCTCAGACGTAACATCCTCTCAAAGCAATCTGGAGTCTGACGTACAGCAGCTTAATTTATCATGTTTTCTGACTAACGTGTGAAAGATGGCTTTGTTCAAGTGGTGAGCAGTAATGTGACACCAATCATGTCCAGCATACACACCCATCTAAATGGGGACACCAAAGTTTATTGCACTTAAAAATCCCACTTTTACAAATCCTTACCCAAAACCTAAATTAAACATTCTTCTAGCCATAAATAGTGAAACGTCCCCAAAATGTCAAATTTGCCATTGTGATAGAAAGACCAATCACAGCAGCAAGATTTGTGACCTGAAATTGAATTGACAAAAATGCCCAGTCACTATATACCATTGCCTTGGCGTAGAGACAACGACAAGCCTTGGCTCATCTCAATAGACAAGTTAATAACAGGCGTATTGACGGACTCCAATGCACAGTTCTTTGCTGTAGGGCAACAGCAGAAAACAAACAAAGAGACGAAGCGATGAGTTACTGGTAGATTTTAATGGCTCAGTAGCCTGTAAAGCATTCCACAAAGGGATAGCCTTTTCCACTCCCAAACCACCCATAAGTCAATTTATGTGCAATGCGTAAGAATTACTAAAACTCGCTTTGGATAAAAGAGAGTCTTCATAAATGTTATATATAGAGCAGAACTGGTCAAGTGGTACTGACAAGTGGCAAACTGATAGAAATGTCAACAGCCGACACTACACGGTAAAATGTGTTGACACAACTAATGACAAAACATGTTAAAACGCATTGATAAGCATCGAGACAACCAACTCCACACATGAATATGTGATGCCTTACAGGACTGAGGAACATAGCGGGGGAAAAAAAATAAAGAGCGGAAACTTACTGGAATCTATATGAATTGGTTTTGTCTGTAGTCAAGTAGTGGGGCCCACGCCTAGCTCCTAACCCCAGTCTGGGATCGTCTTCTGAGGCTAGAGATCCTGGTGTACTGGCCCCTCCAGAAAAGAAGCACCTGTAGTGGAGTTTAGAAAATAACTGTTCACAAGGGAATTTTCACAGAAAATGTCTTTTTTTATATATCCTATTTGGAAGATCATGGATTTTCTGCTTATTTTCTCCGGGCATGAGGAATATTTCAACATCAATACGTCTGGAGAAATGGTTTCAGGGCTCTACCGTGCACCCGTTTTGTTGTGCGCACAACAAAATTCTGAAGTCTGGCTTAAATCATTGGCATATTTTTCATCGTTGAATGACAGTTCTTGGTATATGGCTAAATTTTTTCTACTAGGGCACATATGTATGAATATATACAATGTGTTTTTTTTTAATTCAGCACTGCAAGTGTTTCCCCGACACTGTTGTTCTAGAACCACACTGTTTAGGAGAATGACATGCCCTTATGAAGCAAGTACTGATGCTTTCTAGACCGATTCACAAATCCTGCAGGTGATACATGCCCTCAATTTTGAGAAGAAATATTTCCTTTCCTACAACCACACATGAACTAAAGCCAACAGCTGTGAATGTGTTACAGAAGAGAAACGGCAATCACAAGAGTACAAACAAAAAGACAAAAGCATAGTGCTTCATAGAGCATGGCAAAGATAAGCAGATGTAGATGTCCACGTGTCTATCGCTCACATCAATGGCAGCTTCAGCCCACATGTGGAACTTTGCAAAGGAATTACCCAGCCCACTCACAGCCGTTTCTGGGTGTACACTGATACTGTGCCATCTGGGATACATCACTCTTAATTCAGTATAGCTCCCACGACACGACTGTTTTTCTTTACAGATATGACAGCAAACATCTGATGGGCCAGTGCCACAGTGCCACAGTCTATCAGTGCCACAAAAATGTCTATTTATCCAAAAGGCAGACAGAAATTGTCCCTTCACAGACACTATATTCAGCCGGTAGGTGGTCCTGAAGCCAACAAAAAGCCATTTAAGAAAAGATGGATACAGCCAAGCCTTGTCTTACAGGGGACAAGCAAACATGTGCAGTGAGAACATCTTCATAGAAATATCAATGAAACATGTATGAATTCTTCCACATCCTCTAGAACAGAAGAGGGGACCTTGAATAGGGGTCTAGAGGGTTTAATGAGACGAGGCAGAGAGAGAGAGACAGAGGCAGAGAGATAATGAGCTAAATATGGAGTGATAGAGAGAAAGAGAATGATAGAAAGCCTGTGAAGCATACTTTGATGAGAGCAAGAGCGAGATACCGCAACTGAGAGAGCGAGAGATCAAGTGAGATCAAGTGAGTGAGAACAACAAAACCATGATAGAGCATGACCACGATGGAGAGATTTTTATACCTTTTGCCCACCTAATTATAATATTAAGTACTTAATATATATAAAGTTGTGCTCATAAGTTTGCATACCCTGGCAGAAATTGTGAAATTTTGGCATTGATTTTGAAAACATGACTGATCATGCAAAAAAAACTTTTCTTGTCTTTTCTTGAAGCATATGATGCCATTTATTACAACATAGTTGTTTGGCTCCTTTTTAAATCATAATGATAACAGAAATCACCCAAATGGCCCTGATCAAAAATGTACATACCCTTGAATGATTGGCCTTGTTACAGACACACAAGGTGACACACACAGGTGAAAATGGCAATTAAAGGTGAATTTCCCACACCGGCGGCTTTTTAAATTGCAATTAGTGTCTGTGTATAAATAGTCAATGAGTTTGTTAGCTCTCACGTAGATGCACTGAGCAGGCTACATACTGAGCCATGGGGAGCAGAAAAGAACTGTCAAAAGACCTGCGTAACATGGTAATGGAACTTTATAAAGATGGAAAAGGATATAAAAAGTTATCCAAAGCCTTGCAAATGCCAGTCAGTACTGTTCAATCACTTATTAAGAAATGGAAAATTCGGGGAGCTCTTGATACCAATCCAAGGTAGACCAAGAAATATTTCAGCCAAAACTGCCAGAAGAATTGTTCAGGATACAAAGAAAAACCCACAGGTAACCTCAGGAGAAATACAGGCTGCACTGGAAAAAAGTCAGTGTGGTTGTTTCAAGGAGTACAATACGACGATACTTGAACAAAAATGAGCTGCATGGTCGAGTTGCCAGAAAGAAGCCTTTACTGCAACAATGCCACAAAAAAGCCTGGTTACAATATGCCCAACAGCACCTTGACACGCTTCACAGCTTCTGGCACACTGTAATTTGGAGTGACGAGACCAAAATACAGCTTTATGGTTACAACTATAAGCGCTATGTTTGGAGAGGGGTCAACAAGGCCTATAGTGAACAGAATACCATCCCCAAGCATGGTGGTGGCTCCCTGATGTTTTGGGGGTGTGTGAGCTCTAGAGGCACAGGGAATCTTGTGAAAATTGATGGCAAGATGAAACCAGCATGTTATCAGAAAATACTGGCAGACAATTTGCATTCTTCTGCACGAAAGCTGCGCATGGGACGCTCTTGGACTTTCCAGCACGACAATGACCCTAAGGCCAAGTTGATGCTCCAGTGGTTACAGCAGAAAAAGGTGAAGGTTCTGGAGTGGCCATCACAGTCCTCTGACCTTAATATCATCGAGCCACTCTGGCGAGATCTCAAACGTGCGGTTCATACAAGACGACCAAAGACTTTGCATGACCTGGAGGCATTTTGCCAAGACGAATGGGCAGCTATACCACCTGCAAGGGGCCTCATAGACAACTATTACAAAAGACTGCACGCTGTCATTGACGCTAAAGGGGGCAATACACAGTATTAAGAACTAAGAACTATGAACTGACCCCTGTTCAAAAGTATGCAGACTTTTGAACAGGGGTCAGTTCATTTTTTTCTTTATTGCCATGTTTTATTTTATGATTGTGCCATTCTGTTCTGACCTACAGTTGAATCTGAATCCCATATGAAATAAAAGATGTGTTTTGCCTGCTCACTCATGATTTCTTTACAAATGGTACATATATTACCAATTCTCCAAGGGTATGCAAACCTGAGCACAACGGTATATACACACAGACATTTCTTTTACTTCCTTTTTCCACATCTCTTAAGGACAAAAACGCACTTTTCCTCAAACAGCAAAAACTAAGGACAAAAACCCTCCTCATCCACTGTGCATCTTTCCATCATTATGACCCCAATCAAATTTATTTTATAAAGCCCTTTTTACATCAGCAGTTGTCACAAAAGTGCTTTTACCCAACACCCAGCCTGAAACTCCGAAGAGCAAGCAACAACAGGGTTGATGCACAGTGGCTAGGAAAAACTCCCTAAAAGGGCAGAAACTTACAAAAAAAACCTAGAGAGGGACCAGGCTCTGAGGGGTGTCAGTCCTCTTCTGGATGTGCCAGGTGAACATTTTAAGAGCACAAATTGTAATAGTTAATAAATGCATGTGGACTGTGTCCAGAGTCAGTAAAACATAATCCCAGTTATTATGTTTTAATAATAGAACCCCACACATCTAAAAACTCTTCCAGGCATTTCACCCGTTTATGGTACTTACTCCAGTGTTTGGGCAGTCCTCCCCAGCCGATAGCACCAAAGGGCATACCGGTGCTAAGCGAATCCATATCATAGTTATTAAACACAAACCAAATGAATGTACTGTACATTGGAGATTGCACGCCTGTAATAAGATTAACTTGTACTGGTTGCTTACAAATTCATAACCTTGCGATCAAGTAAATCCCTAGGGGATGGTGAGCTCAGCTCAGCTCATTCTCTCATTGAAAGTTTTTCAACTCCAACCTCACAGAACCTCTTACCCTGCCAATGTTCCCTCAAATATTCTACTGCTAAAAAGGCCAAACTATTAATGTTAGTACATTATCATTACTCAAGTGCAGAGCTGAAGTTCAGAAAGGTACAGAAAGATGAGGCTGCACTTGATGACAAGACGGCGACAGAGAATGTCATGGTCACTGGAAGATTAATGCTGAAGAACAGGGTCACCATCTGCTTGGTCACGGCGGCTGCCCAGGAAAGCAACCACCGAGCTCTTGGCATCTGGGACTTGGACGGTGGCTTATGGTGTGCAGGCCAGCGTGCAGTGAACTCTGGGCCAGGGGGCAGGGCAATGTTTGAAGCCCGCTGAGAAAACAAACAACTACTGATTCTGAATCTGCGCCATCTAAGATGATGCTCATCATTGTCATATCTCATGGACAGATCATACGTGTAAACCGAACAACCTGTCATAAAGGGATTAAATGAGAAGGAGGGGTTTTCAAAGAACAGGGCACGCCTCCCAAGGGGGCCCCAGACAGCTTCAGGGGAGGCACGTGACATTATAAAAAAAATAATCTATTTCTTTGTAATGTCTTATAACATGTCAAACTGTAAAGCCCGAATGAAGCTAATCTCTAGCAATGAATACATACCACAGTGGAGGATAGAATCGTGGCTTGACCCTATTCACCACAAGCAAGTTGATAATGTTAATGTTCAGCGCGCGTGCACGCAAGCACGCACAATTTAGAAACCAACAATAGCTCATTTTTATTTTGAAAAGCTATCAAATTCATTTTATAGTTGATCAAATTTAATAGCACTCGAGGTAAATATGACTTTCAATGTGGTTGTCAGTTAACAGCAGGCAGGGTCTCTCGTAATGTTTAAAAAGTGTTTGGATGAGTCTTTGGACAGTATATTCTAATTGTACAATATACCTTCACTATATTCATTGGCCTATGCAGGATATTTGTTTTTTATTGATCTCATTTAGCCTCAGGGTGTCCTGTCATTTTGGTAATTTTTGTGGTAGTATGGTTAAGAAAAAGTCCTTTCAGCATTTATGGTTAGGGAAATTAAGCACACTGAAAGAATAAATACCGATTAACTGTTTTGTGTTAAATCATTTTTATTATTGGTGCCAATGCTTCTTGAGTTGACTGTAAGTATTCAGACCCTTTATTTAGTCGTTTTTAGAAGCACTTGCAGCAATCACAGCTTTGAGCCTTCTTGGTTATGTCTCTACCAACGTTGCACACCTATATTTGTGCAGTTTTTGATTCTTCCTTGCAGATCCTTTTAAGCACTGTCCGATTGGATGAGGAGATTCTGTGAATTGTGATCTCACAGATATTCAATTGGTTAAGTCCAGGCCACTAAAGGACATTCACAGCCTTGTCCCGAGGTCACTTCAGCATAGTCTTGGCTGTGTGCTTCGGTGTAGCTGTCATGTGGAAAGACAAATCCTTGCCCTGGACTGAGGTCCTGTATGCTCTTGATCAGGTTTTCTTCAACGACCTCCCTGTATTTTGCTCTATTCGTGCTTTCCTCAATCATGACCAGTCTCCCAGTCCCTGATGTTGAGAATCGTCGGATTTGTCTTGACCCTCCCACGGTCATGGATAACAGTAAGGATGTTATTACCCCGGTGATGAGCCATACCTTGTTTGACCAGACATAGTGCACCGCATTCAGGCCGAATAGTTGGATTTGGGCCTCGTCAGACCAGAGAACCTTTTTCCTGTCATGTACCTCTTACTCAGGAGAAGTATCTGTCCAGCCACTCCACCATTAAGGCCTGACTGATGGTGTTCTGCAGAGATGCTTGTCCTTCTGGAAGGTTCAACCATCTCGGCAGAGAAACTCTGAAGCTCTGTTAGAGGGGCCTTTGGGTCCTTGGTCATGTCCCTGATCAAGGCCCTTCTTGCCTGGTTACATCAAGTCCAACAAATTGATGTAAAAGAAAAAAGACAGCTTACCATGGATACTGTTCAGGCCAATGAAAAATGGCAGATTTTATGCTAGAATATTAGTAAGAATGGTAAGCTTAACCAGTAATAATCGATGTTGTCATTTTCTAACTGATAACATCCACATCCATGGTATTACCACAGACCTTTTGTAGACAAAGTTATTAAAAAAAAAACTCTAATCACGGTAACTAAGGGTGGATGCCGCAAATGGCATTTGGTTTGATTCCACCCTCTAATTCTAACAGTCATCCACCAGGTGTGCAGGCGTGTCACACTCTCACATCTGCTTGATGCCTAATCCATCCCAGACATCTACCAATTAATGACAGTCTATCACTGACAAGGTGCCGCAACACATCGTGGGGCACAGAACTACAGAGCTGTCGGTATCCAATGTAATCAGTCATTCCAACTACAGAGCTGTCGGTATCCAATGTAATCAGTCATTCCAACTACAGAGCTGTCGGTCTCCAATGTAATCAGTCATTCCAAATACAGAGCTGTCGGTATCCAATGTAATCAATCATCCCAACCAGAGAGCTGTCGGTATCCAATGTAAACAGTCATTCCCACTGGAGAGCTGTTGGTAGCCAATGTAATCAATCACTCCAACTGCAGAGCTGTGAGAATCCAAAGTATTCAGTCATTCCATTCATTAATTAAGAGAAGGTCTAATTGTTGGGATACTTTATCTCCACAGAAACCCCAAAGGAAATAAATCTCTCCTTCCTTCTCAGCCCTCCTTCCTCGGTTTGCCTTCTTTTAAGACAGACCCTCCACCCACTGTTTCGTATGACATGCTGACTAATCAGCAGATCAATTAAAAAAAAGCAGTGAAGCTCTGATCATTATTCCGTAATTAAAGAGACACCACGCAAGCAGGAAGGTGTTGAAAGGTGGCATAGGAAACATATCTCTTTATGCAGGCAGTTCACAAGGCTATGAGCAATTATGCCTTCATTATGAAAACGACCAAGCTGTGATTTGAGTCACCAATGTCTCTGCTGTAGGAAGATTGGTTCCTTACGTCAACCGTTCACTAAATTTGAGGTCTCCCACTGCTTCATCGCCTGTAGCTTGAAGACAAAAACACTCCAAAAAAACACTCCAAACTGCTGACGAAATTGTACATATATGATTATGGGCATACAAGGGTTTCATTAACTGCTCATTGCTGGCTCGCAAATTGATTCTGAAAAACAAAATGTACTTTAAAAGACAAATGTGAGGCTCTCAAGCCAACAAGTCTTCCCATCCCTGATCTAATCTATACCTTATTTTCACCAAAGAACTTTTACTGAGCTTTAATAGGGCTTGTGTGTCTATGCGTGCTAATGGCGCCCAACAAGGCGTGCAACCACAGACGTCTTCATCTCCAGCACCAGAACAGAAGCAGGCCCGAACACTAAACAGCACCATAACAACATTGAAATCTGCCACACCAGGTAACTCAAGATAATAATACATACTGCTAAAAAACAGATAAAAGGACTCCTTGATTCCCAACGGGGAATACTTTGTGTGTATTATGGTTTCTTCTGTAGGCCTATTAGACTATGTATTTTCATGTGCTGTGCTTCAATTTCCACAGGGACACCAAGAAGACTAGCTGATGCCTCGGCGGGGGCTAATGGGAATACTAGCAGGACCTGAATACTAATAACATGTTTACATTATCCCACCAGTGTTTAGCCATTATCGGCTTAAAAAGCCAAAGATAACACACGGTGCCATTTATGCACTTTGCAGCAGTATTAACAATATCAATCAACTGTCTATTTGGTGCCACATTTGTCATTCCATGTGCAGACAGTGGCGAATAATTGCAGGTTGACAGAAACATTCCCTAACTTTTGTCAATATGTGATCAAATGGATGAACCCTGAAGTGCCGATAATATACATGATCCTAACTTTAGCCTTTTTTTACCCCTATTATACCAGTTATCGCATTTACAGTGACAACCTGGGAGCAATTGGGGTTGACTGTCTTGTTTAAGGACAGAACAGATGTTTTTCACACTGCCAGCTCAGGAAGAAGCAACCTTTTGGTTACAGGTCAGATGCTCTAACCAAAAGGCTAGACAGGTATAAGTAACATACAAGTCACTACATGCTTTCCAAGCCCTGACGCAAAAAGCATCCCCAAAGCATGATGCTGCCACCACGCTTCACTGTAGGGATGGTATTCTCAGGACGATACGTTGTATTAGGCTTGTGACAAACATAGCGCTTAGCGTTGATGCCAAAATGCTCTATTTTTAATCAAAATCCATTTTGATTTCACATTGTAACACATTAAAAAATTGTGTCCAAAAGGGATGAATTTGAGAGCCACTATGGTAGAAATTGTTCCTAACAAGCCCGGGGCTAAGATGGCACAACACACGGTTAAGGTCTCCCTCTGACCATTTTCCCTAAAAAACAGAATGTCCCAGACCCATCCACATGGTATGTAGTGACCTAATGCCGAGATAATGACCAGGTTAATCACGCCCTACTGCTCATGCCAACATGGCATTTCCAAGGAAATAAAAAACAAATAATTGTTGCAGAAGTATTGCGTAATCTGCACTGCAGGAGTACAGAAAGCACACAGGGAGGGACAGGAAGACAAACCTTTAAATAACTCTCCTTACAGATTTCCTTAAATGCACACACGCGCACGCAAACACACAAGAGCTCCACTCTTTCCTGCAAAATCTGATAACACTACTCCAGAAACGTTTTAGACCACAAAAGAGCCCCGAGTGCTACCGTAATTGTCCAAGCCTTCTTCCTTTTTATCCATTTATCATCCATTTATCATTCGCGAGTCGCTCCATCTTTCGCAAGTCCCTTTACCATTATATGGCTCATTAGTATAGTCCGTCAAAAGGAAAGTACATTTGAGTATTTTCCAGTTCCTTTTAAAGCATTTCATTTGATTAATTTGACATCTGATGGCTTTCCCCCAGAATACGTCTTGTTTGAACGTGCTGTATATTCCCGGATATCTTTTATTTTTTAAGTAAAGACCTCTAACCGCAATGCACAGCATTCATGTCTATAGATCATGAAAATACCAGACAGTAGACTTGCAACCATATTACTGCATTCCTATGAAATGTGGCAATAAACTTCAACGGCAGAAACCAAAAAAACACGAATTGCGGGCATTCGAGAGATTTTTTTAAATGAAGAAAACCATAATGCAATATTATGAATGTTATTTTTCGTTAGTGCTTTAATCAACCGGTAACTCCGCATAAAGTTTTAAAGAGAGGAGACTGCCAGAGCTTGTAAGGCTGCGTTGGCAACCGTAGAGCGGCGTAGTAACTGGCAAAACTTAACTATGCTTTGTACTCAAATATCTTCAAATTCTATGGGCATGAAAATGAAGGGGAAATCCCATAGTTCCACAAGACCATAAACATTTACTTGCCACTGTAATATTGGTGGAATATAAACAATGACAATGTTCAACTAAGGCAAGTGATAGAGAAAAATATTTTTATACTTACAAACAGCAAATAGTTAAGAACCGAAGACAATCTAGAATTTTCCTATAAATTGTATGTAAACAGCAACCAGGACGGATATTCACATTGTTGCTAACCAGCTGCGCTGCGTGTGCTCCTCGGGTTTGCAAGAGTTCTGAAGAGAATCCGCGGATCTATGCAGTTACCGTAATAGACAAAACAGCGCATTCAATTACCGTAATCTAGAGACTAGACTGGGTATGCTTGTTTGCTGGTGGTTTATTTATAAGAACCCATAAAACATGTGCGAGCATTTCACCAAATAAACAATACACGACGTATTTACTAAACTAACGATTTGATATGTGCAGCACAGACCTGGGTAAGGGCTTGTCCCTACCCTAATCCATTACCCTTGTCTGTGGGCCCTGACCTAAACATGACCCTTACCTACAATAAATCTTTACCTAACCCTTACCCAATTTTTTTAAATTCAGAATTGGGACTCCATTAAGCCAACCAATCAAGTTAATTTCTGCCTTGGGGCAGATCTGTCACCAAGATATTCAATAAGTAAAACTCACAACTCCTTATATTCAGGGGTTGATTTGGCCCTGAGCCAGAAGGAGCTTTTCTTCTGCACATGTGGTGTAAATGAGACACAGGAGGAGCTGAGCTCCCATACAATCACTGGCTGGTAGTTGAACATTTTAGATACACCTGGAAAGTAAAAGTAGGGCTCCCCCATTTCCAAAATCCCAATTAAACATTTGTTTACATTCCAGTACCTTTCCAAAGCAGTTTGGCAATGACATGAAGTGGCAAGAATTGGAATGTTAACTTACAAGACTAGTGCTCAGACCAAGGCTAACAAGTTCAATATTTTTGTGTCCCAACTTAACCTAAATCTCTTTATGATATTCAGTTATCAGCTGAAATGCAGGAAGCCTATTAACAAACATTAGTCAATTTTTGTTGGTTTAAATTTGTATTCATAAATCTACTTTTATTTTGGAAACAAATCATGGGGATGTGATTGTATTATTATGATACCCTGGAAACATATAATAGACGTGTTAAAGTGCTCTTGGGTTTCAATGATATTCTAGAAACATATTATAGAGATATATCGTGCCTAAGAGAAGATCTTAGCTGTGGTATATTGGCCATATACCACACAACTTCATGCCTTATTTCTGACTCATAAAACAGGTGGTTTGATTCCTGAATGCTGATTGGCTGACATCTATGGTATATGAGAACGTATAACACGGCATGACCTCACATCACTTTTCACTGCTCTAATTGTGTTGTTCTTGGGTGTTTGTGATATATTGCCAATATACGTCTCCCTCGGAACCTCATTGTTCCTATCCCCGCATTTCAGTTGCACAGACTACCTTACACCTCCAACTTGCTAAATTGCACAGTCAGAATTGCCATTTGTACTTGCATTTGCCTCATAGCACAACTATCCATTCCCATTTGCGCATACATATACGTAATACTGTAAATTTGTACATTTTTCTGCCCTCCCCAATTTACTTTCCTTGCTCATTTAGAATTGCCATTTTGCACTGTATTTGCCTTGATTGCCTATACATTCCACTTGTAACATACATCTTATTTAATACTTGTAAATTTCCTGCCCTCTTCTATTTGCACTTCTGGTTAGAGGCTAACTGCATTTTGTTGTACTGTACTTGTACTGTTCAATGACAAAAAAAAATTAATCTAATCGAATATAATACCACAGCAAAGCTCTGTGTCCAGGCCATATGCCACACCCCCTTGTGCCATATTGCTTACATATACCACAACTATCAGCCAGTCATGTTCAGCGTTCAGGATTGAAATCACCTATTTTGTAATAATTAATATGTCACTGGTCCACCATACTTTATCTGGGAGTTGAATGTTTGACGCCCAAAGCTTGATTGGTTGCTTTGGGGTGTGTGGCGAATCAATGGGGTTGGCTAACAATAACGTGTGGGCTGAAGCTACAATTCTGTAGAAAGATGATGACCTAGCTGGCTACCCACTGTGTTTGTGAGCATATGTGTGTGTGTGTGTGTGTGTGTGTGTGTGTGTGCGTGTGTGTTCGTGAGTGGGCGTGTCAATACGATACTCATTAACATCCCTTTACATAGAAATCAACGTGGCGGGGCCAGCATGTAGACATTTAATCTAATACTCTTGTCCACAAGTCTCTCTGAATCTGGAGATGAAGCATAAATAAATAGAGGCACCGTCTACTGCTTCTTCTCCAATGTAATACATCTCCAAGAGCAGGCTACATACAGTTAGGTCCAGAAATACTTGGACACCGACACAATTTTCATAATTTTGGCTCTGTACCACCACAATGGTTATGAAATGAAACAATTGAGATTAAGTGCAGACTTCAGCTTAAATTCAAGGGGTTGAACAAAAATATTGAATGAAACGTTTAGGAATTGCAACCATTTTCATACACAGTTCCCTTATTTCAGGGGCTCAAATGCAATTGGATAAATTAAAACAATCATAAATAAAATGTTCATTTTTGATACATTTTTGATACTAAAACTGTTGAGAATTCTTTGCAGGCAATGACTGCTTGAAGTCTGGAACGCATGGATATCACCAAACGCTGGGTTTCTTAATTTCTGATGCTTTGCCAGGCCTTTACTGCAGCAGTCTTCAGTAGTTGTTTGTTCATGGGTCTTTCTGCCTGAAGTTTTTTCTTCAGCAAGTGAAATGCATGCTCGATCGGGTTGAGATCAGATGATTGACTCAGCCATTGCAGAATATTTCACTTCTTTGCCTTAAAAACTCCTGGGTTTCTTTCGCAGTATGTTTTGGGTCATTGTCCATCTGTAAAATGAAGCGCTGTCCAATCAACTTTGCTGAATGAGCAGACAAAACATCCCTATACAATTCAGAATTCATCCGGCTGCTGTCTCCTGTCACATCATCAATAAACTCTAGTGACCCAGTGCCACTGGAAGCCATGAATGCCCATGCCATCACACTGCCTCTACCTTGTTTTACAGATGATGTGGTATGCTTCGGATCATGAGCCGTTCCAAGCCTTCTCCATACTTTTTTACTTCTCCATTCTTCCCATTATTCTGGTACAGGTTGATCTTAGTATCATCTGTCCAAAGAATGCTGTTCCAGAACCGGGCTTGCTTTTTTAGATTTTTTTTGGCAAAGTCTAATCTGGCCTTTCTATTCTTGAGGCTTATGAATGGTTTGCACCTTGTGGTGAACCCTCTGAATTTGCTCTTGTGAAGTCTTCTCTTTATGGTAGACTTGGATAATGATATGCCTACCTCCTGGAGAGTGTTCTTTGCTTGGCTTGATGTTGTAAAAGGGTTTTTCTTTACCATGGGAAGGATCCTACGATCATCCACCACTGTTGTCTTCCGTAGATGTCCAGGCCTTGTTGTGTTGTAGAGCTCACCAATGCGTTCTTTTTTTCTCAGAATGTACCAAACTGTTTGGCCACTCCTAATGTTCCTGCTATCTCTCTGGTGGATTTTTGCAGGATGGCCTGTTTCACTTGCACTGAGAGCTCATTTGACTGCATATTGTGGGTTCACAGCAACAGCTTCCAAATGTGAATGCCACACCTGGAATCAACTCCAGACCTTTTACTTGCTTAACTGATGAAGAAATAACGATGGGAAAGCCCACACCTGTCCAAGAAACAGCTTTTGAGTGAATTACTTTTGGTCCCTTGAAAAAGAGGGGGCAACATATTAAAGAGCAGTAATTCCTAAACCCTTCCTCCAATGTAAATACGCTCAAATTAAAGCTGAGAGACTGCACTTTAGGCAGCACCATATTCATTATTTATCTGTAACTTGGATATATTTAGGTAAACAGCCTGTATAACAACACTTGTGTCAGTGTCCAATTATTTCCGGACCTAACTGTATCTCAGACATGAAGATGCAGTCCAGTCCCACATAACTAACACCCACAGCCATCTCTGGAAGTATAACCCATATTTCTGGAGGAGAGGTAACGCTTCCTTCTGACAGCACACCGGGGTTTTTGGCATATTGCCAATATACCATGGCTGAACCAATTGATTAAAGTATTGTGTGTGTGTGATCCTGACATAGCTCCTGTTTTTAACCCCTTGTCATCCATCCGAATTTCACACTGATTTTTCAATCTGGTTCAGTTCTATTCTTGCATGCAGGCACACACACACACACTTGTATTTTAGCCTTGTCAGGACCAGAAAAATGTTCCCCAAACCTAACCTTGATCCTAATCTTAATCCAAATGCAAACCCTAACCTCAATTCCAAACGTAAATGTCACCTAACACCTATCCTCTAAGTCGTAAATTGAATTTGTTCCTTATTGGAATCGCAAAAGGTTCTAATGAGGGCAGAGACGCACAAATACTTTGTGGCGCCCAAACACTACGACACACATAGTCTACACTATGACACATACACACACTACGACACACACAAATTCTAAAACACGCACATTAACTACGACACGCACAAATACTATAACATGCACAAATGCTAGGAAACGTACAAACAATACGACACGCAGACGTCATACACTTAGACACGCGCAAAGACTTAGACACACATACACGCACATGAACTGAGCCGATGTCTCAATGCATATTCTGTGGTTTTATTGATGAGCAGCAGGTGGGAATGGTTCCCAGTGAAGAGGAAAAAAGAGACAAATAGAAAGGGAGCGAGAAGGAGGGGTATTATCTTCATTCTTTGATGAAGTGTAAACCAACAATAATTCTTACAGACACTGTCATTAAAGCAGCAAATGAAGCAATACAAAATCCTTTACTAAATGGAAGCAATTCAAACAGCACATAAAACTTTGTTTCATTTATTAACACGTGATAAAACAAGTTTTGGTTTCTGCAGCAGAACGACTAAGCTCATGGGGCATTCTAGTACGAATCTGGGAGTAAATTCACTAGCATCCAGTGATAAAATCTGATCTCACAACGTGAGTGAAAGTCACAGGAGAAAACAAACAGCTCCATCTTCCACCCTTGACTCCCTGCTTTAACATCACACATGGTTGAGGTTTTACACGCGTCATGTAGGTTGTCTTACCAGAACATCTCACTCTGACAAAACGTTGCAGCTTCCTGCCCTTCAATGCAACGTGCATACACGTTACGCCAGCCAATGAGCATCACGTCAGGATATAAAAAAAACAATGGAACACACAGAGATACGGAAAAACAGAAGTCACCTCAATTCTATGACACATTTCTTTTTCTTTATAAATCTTTTTTTGGAGATAAATGGAGTGTTAAAATAATGTCTAGCACATTAGGTTTTTCCCCAAGGTTTTAATTAAAAAGTTAAAAACAAGAGTGTGAGAGCACAAATAATGGCAGCCATGATGTAAAGAGTATCCTGCCCCTCCCACACACCATTTGAGTTAGTCAGGGTGTTTTTTTACCTATCCTATTTTTTATTTTACCTATCCTATTACCTATCCTATTTTTTTTTATTTATATAGAGGGACTGGGCAAAAACATGCCTGGAAAACCATATCTCTCTTCACAGTAGAGATATTGAACGGTACGTTTGCTTTAAATATTTTCTAAAGAAGAGAGACATTTGGGAGACTTCAAATGGGAAAAGGGATATTTGTACGTTTGTAAAAACCATCGAACTGACTTTTGACTTTCACACTTAACCCAACCCTTCCGGAGAGGTTTGGGATGCTTCCGTGGTGAGTGCTGCAGGAGTTGTTAAAGTCTACTAGCTTGCTTAGGGCCTGATAAGAGGCAAGATTACAGTTTGTTAATTTCAGTTTGATTGGGTGGCTGGGATAATGAACCACTGAGATGCTGCTGGGAAGCAGTTATGTGAGCAGTTCCACCCTTCTTGCCATGTTTTAATAGATTCAGTCTGTCACATCCTTTTTAGTCTAATGTTCATCTCTCAGCGCTCTTGTTCTGGGAACTATTTCAGATGCTCTATGATTCTTTCTACCCCGTCTCCCCCACACTCCAAAATCAATGCCAATTCGACAGAGACAGATAACTTTTTTATTTTCTTGAGACAGCTGATATCAGAGAGGCAGTACCAAAACAAAGAACTGTCTCGGGGGCGGTGTTGTTTGTATCAGGTTCTGACTCTTTATGAAGAGCTGATGTCATTGAAACTAGAGCCTGCGTCAGAGACCAGGCAGACCAGCATATCCCCTCTCATTCTGAAGGACTTGTCCTAGAGTCACGTCTTCCTTTGATTCTGTTTCAAATATTTTATTATGAGACAATCAGATGTGCAGTACAACCATTTTTTACAAAAAAAAACACTGGTTGTGTTTTTTCTCTCCTCTTTGTGGTCACAACTACGGAAACATAACAGAAGGAACAAAGAAGGAACAAAGAAAAACATGCAAACCTTATGAGCAGCTGTCAGTAAGCCCAGGAAAATGCCAGCTCATGTCACCAGAGGGTGTCTCTCGGAAGTCAGAACACAAACCAGTCCAGTTGCTCTGAAGCAGACGGGAGTCCTAAAGGTCAACCGTGGCTGTACGACTGACCCCAGACGGACCTCCCGTCTCCATTCCCTTCATCCGTCCGCCGTTGCTGTTAACTGTCCGTTGGCACGACACACTCTTGTCTCCATCCTCTGAAGCAAAGTGAGTCCGGTTGTGAGCTCTGTATTTACACACAGATTTGATGATTTCCTGTTTTCCCCCGGCACCAGGGAAGCCACAAAGTGAGTCGCCGGCGTGGAGATCCGTCCAACCAGACAGGTCACGTCCATCCCTCACATCTCAATCCTCCAGTGCTCTAGGCGTTAATAATGCAGGCTTCATGACGCCATTGCGGCAGAAAAAAATGAAAGTACTGGATAATACTGCATATACACGGCCGAATCAATAATTTTTTATTATGTATTCATACTTCAATCACCAACCAGAGGCCATATATCAAAAACAACAAAATGTTGCAATGTCACTACTATTAGAAAAAGACATTGTGTAAAATATCTAAGGTGTGAGTCCTAAAACTGTCCCGGGAAGGGTTTGGATTGTAAAAGGTGTCCATGTTTCCAACAGGCAAAGAGTCTCACATGTCTGCATGTGGATCGTTTCAGTGAGAATCATGCTGATGTGTGTTGCTAACAGCTTTGTGGCTAACCCAAGCACAAGGCTGAAGCATTCACGTTAAAACAACCAAGAGTCATTATGCGTTATCTCCTCAGTTTATGAAGCATTATGAATATCGTACTTATACTTTACTAAGTGTTACCAAAATAGTTAACCAGATGTTTCCTCTTGTGAAGGATAATTTGGTGTTCAGAGAACTGAGACCTGTCAACGGCCTCTAAAAAGACAAACATGCCTCCTGTTGGGTTCTCTTTGATCTCCTCTGGGTCAGCTACGTCTCACACCCAGGGGGCAGCTCATGAAATTTGAATGTTTCACTCATTGTCTGATCACATTGTTCAGCTCTCCGTTTTCACATGCTACTGAGATGAATCGCTGAGCCTGGTTTAACCTCGGTTGTGAGGTGACAGTGGTCTGGCAGCGGTGGACAAGTACCATTATCAGGTAGCACGGCTGGCAGGAAGGTCTGCTTTGAAATTCCTACAACGTTTATTTGGCAGTGACGATGCTCAACAAAAGGTCTCAGAGCATGAGATTTAGCTAACATTCTCTGTTTCAGGCTAACCAGTCTATAGCTAACCGTGGTGGGAGAACACCATGTTAGGTTTCTTGGGATAAGGGGAACAATTCAATCAAACCTGCACTGCAGGGTTTACACTGTAGCTATTTTTACGGTGGTTAGCTTAATGCAGACTGGTCTTGGGTACTGTATACAAACCTACAATAACTACCAGACTGGTCTTGGTACACAATAACACTAATAACAGGACAACCCCCCTCCCTGTTCAGAATTAGTAGCGTGTGGGCATGAGATGAACATTGTACTGTAAATAAACATTGCTATGCCGGGTTTGAATTAATCCCATCCAAAGAGCTGGCAAGACGGCACAACCAGTCTGGCACCCGGGCTAAACTAAACTATCCCCCAAAAACATCAATAAAGTCGCCATCTGTGTCTTTGTGTTGATAATTTCCTCCTTCAGAATGAATTAAGGAATAAGGTGGGACCATCTTCTTTAAACAGACCACTTAACAGCCAGATGAAGGCAGCACAGGAGAAGAGGAAATGAAATTATATTTGATATTAATCGAATGAAAGGAGCTGTTTTCTCCCCCAAAGAACTCAGATTAAGAAGCAGCTGGTTGTTCTCATCCCACGCAAGAGCTTCACGTGACAGAGAGCTGCTTGAATCAGACTCCAGTCCAAAGGGATCTCTTCAAACACCAAGGATGGAGAGGTTTGAGAAGCGTTTGATTTGCACAAAAGTGTATCCTGGATGGAGGTTACTGACACTTTGATTCAGCACACACTCTCCGTTCTGACAGCAAACTTGGCTGGAAACTCACTCAGAGCAAAACAACCGGGGGGGAGAATATCAACATAAAGAGTCAACTCCAATCAGAAAACATTTAAAAAGAACACCTGTTAGTGGAGAAGCTGCTGTGCAAATCAAGTGGACTTCTTCTGAAAGATCTATCTGGGAATTCTATATCAGTGACTGAATCTTGACTGATCCAAAACAAATCAAACAGACACGACCTTTCCACTTATGTAGCTAACCACGTATTTTGAAATTACAGGCCCAATGTCCCCTACCCTTCCAAAATTTGAATAATGCTAGTACCAGCAAAATCATGATTTGTCCAAAGAGCCAGTGAAGAAAGTTATTTTCATTATCAGCATACTTTCCATATCCCAGCTAACAGTGAATGTTTTAAGGACCTCCGGGGCACCATGACGTAACCTTCTGAGGTTCTGTGGACGTCCCAACGACTACATTTATTTTTCATGACTTTGGCTATAAGTTATGCATGCAAAAGTGAACCCACCCAAGAACCACAGCAGGTTACATCAAGTCCC
This sequence comes from Esox masquinongy, assembly GCA_016801175.1. NCBI lineage: Eukaryota > Metazoa > Chordata > Actinopteri > Esociformes > Esocidae > Esox > Esox masquinongy. Next base: position 29,727 of record JACXGI010002263.1, on the reverse strand, counting down.
CTAGATATCCTAATGACGTCCACTGTTTGCTGGGATACGGAAATCAAGCTGTTAATTACTTTGATTACTTGTAATGAACGACATTGTCACATATATATTTACGTTATTGAGTTGATCATAATAATCAGACATTATTAAGGTGGAAAAGATTTGATGTGAAAGTAGTTAATTTCAGTTGTGATTATTACTGAGCCCATGGACAACCTCTCATTTAATTATGATACATCTGTATTTCACTAACCTAACATAGTAGTAGTAAAATAAATGCCTGAGCAGGGCTGACAGAAACAGAAAGATCCAGTTTGCAAGATTCACCCCTGATTGCTCCCTTTGTTCTGAACATCTGACGTCACCAGTTTCTGCCAGCGTGAGGCTGGTAGTGCCAAAAAAAGGAGTCTTAGAAATAATTAACTTTGTGTTTGTCTGTGTGTGTGTGTGTGTGTGTGTGTGTGTGTGTGTGTGTGTGTGTGTGTGTGTGTGTGTGTGTGTGTGTCTGTGTCTGTGTCTGTGTGCTTACTCTGATCTGGGAAAACACAATCTAACTGACTCAGATCCGTTTGTGCTCCTGCTTAGTCCAAAGGTTCAATTCTGGGTGTTCATGTCGGTCCTGTTCCACTTTCACATACCTCAGGGGTGTAGAAGTGAACGGAAGTAAAAGGGAGGGGGGGGGGTTGGCAGGGATCAGTCCCTTGCTGTCATGGTCGGCAGATTGACAGACAGGGACTTGGCTTGATAACACAAATAGACTGACATATAGGCAAGCCGTCTGAATCCTTTTTACTGACATACCATATGTCTGGGCTTTACAAGGGTCTGGACAGACTGCGAGGACCAGACACCAGGCCGGCACACTGACAGGTGTTGGCCATAATACAGGCTTTACAATTCAGGGTTGCTTCAGTCACCTCGGAGAAACAGGGTTTATTTGGAGAAGCTGGTTGTTTCGCAGCTCGTTTCAGTCAGGCCCACCTAACACCCCCCTTCTTCAATTGGTCAATCAGTCCAGTGACAAATGCAGCTACTTTTATAGGCTGCCCTGGTGGGTTTTGATGGCCTGTTCCCACTCATCTTCGAGTAGCTGCTTATGTGGTCACCGCTGCTCCTCACCGCTCCATCCTCTCAGTCTCCCCTTGCTCCTCAAGACAGTGAGGAGAACATGCCAAAACGATCGTTAAGGCTGTTTGAGTGGAAAAAAAGGGCTAGACACTGTAAAAAATACAACCGTCAAATGATGACTAGAATGCATCTGTTTTTTTCTATGAATAATACAAAATTTGATTGTAGTTACTGTCTAGCAAACATACCAGCAGCTGACAGAAATATACCATGTGAGGTAGCAATAAAACCACTCAGCTTGCCAGCTTTATTTTGCATTCATTGATACGGAGTTATATACATATTTTTATCTTCCCTACGTAGGATTAGTGGTCCCTGTTGTCATAAAAAATGAAGGTGTCTCTGTTGTCATAAACAGAAAGGTTTCAGAAGCAAAGAAAAAAAACAAAAGACTAGCTCTGGGTTAGAGGTAAATGATTTCAAATCCTCTAACCTACGACTCAATGTCTGAGACTAGAGGGCTTCCCAAATGGCTCCCTATTGCCTAAACAGTCCCCTGGTTTCACGTTAAGCCCAAACGCAGAACACTAAATTGGACAAAGGCTGACATTTAGGACACTGTAGTTCCAGGGTCTCTGAGGAAAGGAAGTATTAGAGTGTGAACCATGCCTGGACTCACACATACGCACATATATATACAGTATCTCACAAAAGTGAGTACACCCCTCACATTTTTGTAAATATTTGATTATATCTTTTTATGTGACAACACTGAAGAAATGACACTTTGCTACAATGTAAAGTAGTGAGTGTACAGCTTGTATAACAGTGTAAATTTGCTGTCCCCTCAAAATAACTCAACACACAGTCATTAATGTCTAAACCGCTGGCAACAAAAGTGAGTACACCCCTGAGCGAAAATGTCCAAATTGGGCCCAATTAGCAATTTTCCCTACCCGGTGTCATGTGACTCGTAAATGTTACAAGGTCTCAGGTGTGAATGGGGAGCAGATGTGTTAAATTTGGTGTTATCGCTCTCACACTCCCTCATACTGGTCACTGGAAGTTCAACATGGCACCTCATGGCAAAGAACACTCTGAGGATCTGAAAAAAAGTATTGTTGCTCTACATAAAGATGGCCTAGGCTATAAGAAGATTGCCAAGACCCTGAAACTGAGGTGGCCAAGACCATACAGGTTTAACAGGACAGGTTCCACTCAGAACAGGCCTTGCCATGGTCGACCAAAGAAGTTGAGTGCACATGCTCAGCGTCATATCCAGAGGTTGTCTTTGGGAAATAGACGTATGAGTGCTGCCAGCATTGCTGCAGAGGTTGAAGGGGTGGGGGGTCAGCCTGTCAGTGCTCACACCATACGCCGCACACTGCATCAAATTGGTCTGCATGGCTGTCGTCCCAGAAGGAAGCCTCTTCTAAAGATAATGCACAAGAAAGCCCGGAAACAGTTTGCTGAAGACAAGCAGACTAAGGACATGGATTACTGGAACCATGTCCTGTGGTCTGATGAGACCAAGATAAACTTATTTAGTTCAGATGGTGTCAAGCGTGTGTGGCGGCAACCAGGTGAGGAGTACAAAGACAAGTGTGCCTTGCCTACAGTCAAGCATGTTGGTGGGAGAGTCATGGTCTGGGGCTGCATGAGTGCTGCCGGCACTGGGGAGCTACAGTTCATTGAGGGAACCATGAATGAAGTACTGTGGCATACTGAAGCAGAGCATGATACCCTCCCTTCGGAGACTGGGCCGCAGGGCAGTATTCCAACATGATAACGACCCCAAACACACCTCCAAGACGACCACTGCCTTGCTAAAGAAGCAGAGCGTAAAGGTGATGGACTGGTCAAGCATGTCTCCAGACCTAAACCCTATTGAGCATCTGTGGGGCATCCTCAAACGGAAGGTAGAGGAGCGCAAGGTCTCTAACATCCACCAGCTCTGTGATGTCGTCATGGAGGAGTGGAAGAGGACTCCAGTGGCAACCTGTGAAGCTCTGGTGAACTCCATGTCCAAGAGGGTTAAGGCAGTGCTGGAAAATAATGGTGACCACACAAAATATTGACACTTTGGGCCCAATTTGGACATTTTCACTTAGGGGTGTACTCACTTTTGTTGCCAGCGGTTTAGACATTAATGGCTGTGTGTTGTGTTATTTTGAGGGGACAGCAAATTTACACTGTTATACAAGCTGTACACTCACTACTTTACATTGTAGCAAAGTGTCATTTCTCCAGTGTTGTCACATGAAAAGATATAATCAAATATTTACAAAAATGTGAGACGTGTACTTACTTCTGCGAGATACTGTACATATATGTACAAACACACACAACCACACACACACACTCAATTTACATTTAATATGTACCAATTTAGCTGATGCCCTTGTCCAGAGAAACTCACAGTAATTTATACATTTATAAATTAAATTATAAATTTTATACATTTCTGACCCAAGTTTTATACATTTTATACATTTCTGACCCAATCAAACACACACACACACACACACACACACACACACACACACACACACACACACACACACACACACACATTCCACAGAGAGAAACACACATTGCACATTTATTATTGACAAATTACAACAAAGATTGCTAATGTAACTATTTCATCAAACTTAATCTTTCATCCTGTCAAGCAGCTAAGACAGTTCTGCAGAGTTGTTTTGCTGTTTTATTTTGGGAATGACCGGAGGCCTCCAGCAAAAATCATTTGAGAATCTCAGCTATCTTTATTTGTAACGTTTAGAGTTGAGAAGGACCCAAGTGCGGAAATTAAGTGCAAAGAAAAGGCTTTTAATGAGGGAACAGAGGCAATCAAAAAAACAAGAAAACTACAAGGAACAGTCAGGTAGGCAAAAACACGGACTGGTGATGGGGACGGACATAAACGAAGCATATAACACAATGACTGACAAAGGGTTAACAGAAGAGGGCAAACTATATAGGGAGCTAACGAGAACTAAACGACAAACAAGTGAAAACAGTCGGAACAAAAGGGACAGGGCACATTCAGAAACAAAAGACAAAAACCAAACAAAACAGGCTACGTACAAAAACAGAAGCACAAAACGAAAAGGAACCAAATAGAACCTAACATTATTTTCATTTTTTTTGTGCATTTTGTAGTCCATAAGTACTTTTTTTTGGGCTCTGTACTCTAGCACTTTGGATTTGTAATGATACAATTGACTGTAGGGATAAAGTTCAGAGTGTCAACTTAAATTTTAGCAGGACAGTTACTCCTAAAGCAATCAAGTTTTTCAGGCCCAAAAAGTGGAATTTTCTTGACTGGCCAAGTTAATCACCCAAACTGAATTGAACTGAGAATGTGTTTCATGTGCTGAAGACAAGACTGAAGGCAAAAATGAAACCAACAGGAACTGAAAATGGGTGCAGTACAGGCCTGGCAGAGCTTCACCTGGGATGTTACCCAGCGTCTGGTGATGTCTACTGGTCATCAAATGCCAAGGATTTCCAACCAAATACAAAATATGAAGACTTTATTTTATATCTTCCAAATATTTTCAATTATTTCTGATCCCCTAAAATGGGCAGACTGTGCATGAGAGAGATATCATTCCTGCGAGGCTTACTGTTCATGGATGTGAATACCCTGAAATTTAAGCTGTCAGTTTGCATTATAACGACTTAGTCATTGTTTAACTTCACATCCAATGTGCTGGAGCCAAATCAAGCAAACTTGTGTCTCCTTCAAAATACGTACGGACTGCACTTTATGAGTGTGTTTTCTATTGCTGTTTGTCTCTGTTTGTCTATATTTTCTTTTCTTTAGAAAACAGCCGCTGACAAATACTTGTTTCCTCCACTCTAACGCTACCCAATTATCCCCTGCCCAGACAGTCTTACCTTTTCTGCACTACTCTGTCCCTTCCACTAACTCGTTGCACAGCGTGCTGCCACGGCCAATAAGCTGAGCCCAACAGCTGCCCTGATTCACAGCACCAATAAAAACCTGTGAGACATGCTGCTGCTAACTGTTATGGCGCCCCCCACAGCTGACCCAATCCCTGGGCATTAACCACAGGCCCTCAGCTTTGTCATACCAGTGACCGACCTCCTTGATGTTTTGGCTGTACGACAATGTCATGGACCCCATCAGAGCATTTCAAGGTACCACCATTACTCTGTAATATTAAACATTGTGCCCTTATGTCTCCTGATTCGGCCTCTGCAACCCTTGTCCCCTCCCACTCCACATCCACTAACTCTCCCCGTCTTGACACCGTTTCGAAACTTTCCTGTTGCCTCATGCTAACTGATTCACTGAGAGCTCAAAGAATAGGGCTGATAATGACAGCCGCACCTTATTTACTTTATTGAGTCAGTTCTCCCTTCCCTCAAGAAACAAACACATGGTGTAAAACATTACGTGTCCCTTCTGCCTTTCCTTTTCAAAATGCTTGAACATGTGTTCTCCAAATCTCCCAATGGAGACTGCTTCCCCCTGTGTCACAGCTCTCACAGCCCAAGCTAACTCTGTTTCTTCTGTTCTCATCCTCCTTGACCTATCAGCTGTCTTCGACACTGCAAGGGTTCTCCACTCCAGCTTCACAGGGTTTGATGTCTCAGGCTCATCACACTGTTGGATGACATCCGACCCGACAGGTAGCTCCCACCAGGTGACGTGGAGAGGATTTGGGCCTGCTCTGCAACGCTCTCACTACCGGTGTCCCCCAGGGCTCTGTTCTAGGCCCTCCCTGAAACCCAAGTCACATGGTCCTGTCATGTCCTCCCATGGTCTATTCTATCACTGCCTTGCAGGTGACCATAAACTACTGTTCTCCTTTCCCCTGTCCCCTCTGATACCTCTCCATCACAACTGCCAACTCCATGAGTGCTTTGATCCTTTGTCTGACAACACCCCTTCTCCAGTATGACCTTGCTTTCCACCAGAGCGGTCCTACTCCAGGCACTTAATGGCACGTCTGGACTACTATAACTCACTGATGACAGGGCCCCCTGCTCGTGTCGCTCACACCCCTTCATCATCCCTTCATCATCCCTTCCAGGCAACGCTTAAGACCTGAATCCCAACCAGAGCTCTTCATTCTTCTACCTCTGGTATCTTGGTTGTCCCATGTCCACAGGAAGTCAGCTCCCCCCTCAACCCAATCAGAGCTCTTCTTGCTGACACAATGATGGTGGAACCAGATACCTCTTGAAACTAGGACGGCAGCATTTCCCTCTCTCCCTCATTTAGAGCACGGACACCTGATCACTGTCATTAGAACCCTCAAATGTGTTCCTGATCACTGTCATTAGTACCCTCACCTGTGTTCCTGATCACTGTCATTAGTACCCTCACCTGTGTTCCTGATCACTGTCATTAGTACCCTCACCTGTGTTCCTGATCACTGTCATTAGAACCCTCACCTGTGTTCCTGATCACTGTCATTAGAACCCTCACCTGTGTTCCTGATCACTGTCATTAGTACCCTCACCTGTGTTCCTGATCACTGTCATCAGTACCCTCATCTGTGTTTCTGATCATTGTCCCTATTTAAGTGACGTCTTCCCTGTCTCTTGTGTCTGATCGGTTAGTTGTTTGGATTTCATTCCTTTGTACCATTTTTTGTTTTCAAGTCCATGTTTTAGTTATGTTATTAAAGTCCTAAATTCTCCCTGCACCTGTGTCCTGCCTCCAGCAACAGCGTGACATTATCAAACTAAAATATTCATTATGTTTCACAGTATGCTTACATTATATTTAAAATCAATATTTGTGTGGTGAAAGATGTATGCACAAAAACAAATTAAACAAAACTGGTACATACAATTTTGAATGTAAGACTGGCTGCTTTACCCAGCCTGACAGGTTTGGAGATCTGTACTAAGAGCTCTGAAATAATATCACATAATAACAACAAAGCAATAAAAACGGCATAACAGGACCATTGCAGTGACATGCAGCGTGACATAATTCACAAATGCAATTCAACGAGGCTGCAACTTCTCCTCCAGCCGATCAGACTGTGTTAGACCATAACAATATACCGCAAGCGCGTTGCATCTTGTTAGGATGTCCTCAGCGGTGCAGGACATTGATTTGTATACTGCTGCTGCCTCACGGCCAGGTCGTTGCATTGACGAGAGCAGAAGGGACAGAGAGTACCCAGGGACTGTGTGCGTGTGAGTACGCACGCGTTTGCGTCAGTGTGTGTTCCCTGACAGGAAATCTACATCGTCCCAAATGGATGTTCTCCTCCAGAGCTTGGTAGTGTAAACATGACCTCAGTCCAGAGAATTGTACAACAACAACAACAACAACAACGATGATGTCATCAACACTTTGTCATCCGTCTCCCTGAAGTCCACTCAGTTAAACTCAACTGAGCGTCATTGGCATGGGAATCCTTTGTTTAAAGTGTTTCAAAAGGTTAAAGGCATTTTGAATGTTATAACAAAGAAAGTGCAGCACACTCTATACATAACATTTCAATAATTTATTACCAACGTTTTGACAGACACGTTGTATTCACCCGGGCAAACATTTTGAATGTTATATCACAAGCTGTGTTCAATGTTTCGGCAATGTACAAATTGTTAACCTATAAATAGTCCTCCTTTTCCTCTCGTCCTCCTATCTCATTTCATCTGGCTTTGGGAAAAAAAGGAACAAAGGAAAGAGCCAAGCTGACGCCAGATCTCTGTACTCAACCACTCTAGATTACCTTCACTTTAATCATTCAGAGTTATCCAATATCCAGAATACGCAGCTTTATATGCGTGTGTGATCCCGGCAGATATGAGATCCAAAACTACTGCTAATGCCACACTCTTACCTAATGAACCAAACAGGATTTCATTAGGTGTGGTTAGTTTGAATGCCAACAGGTGGCTGGGTATTCTGAATCTCACTCTAGCTAGTGTATCTAGGGTAAACAACGAGATTTGATGGGCATGAGATATGGAAATAGATGGAGGGAATGGATGGATCAGATACGTAACTTGGTTATGAGTTGGATCAGATACGTAAATTGGTTGTGAGTTGGATTAGATATGTAAATGGTTTATAATGTGGATCCGATATGTAAATGGATTTGATGTAGATTAGATATGTACATGGGTTGTTTTGTGGTTTAGATATGTAAATAGATTTGATGTAGATTAGGTATGTAAACATGTTGTGATGTGGATCAGATATGTAAATGTGTTGTTATGTGGATCAGAAATGTAAACGGGTTGTTATGTGGATCAGATATGTGAATGGATTGTGATTCGGATCAGATACGCAAATGGTTTTGATGTGAATTTGATATGCAAATGCATTGTGAGTTAACTAGTAAGGGTCTGTCCTGTTATGTGAGCTGTTTCCTTTGCAGACATTTTCCTGTTACTAGAGTGTGTTCAAAGGTAAAACACAGAGATGTGAATGGTTTAGATTTTCTTTTAATGAGGAGGAAGAGTGGATGTATGAGGATCCGGAATGTAGTCAGGAAGAAGAGGCTGACGCACCAGGGAAACGAACACCCCGGCGCAGCTGCATTTGACCAGAAAACATGATCACTTAACAACTGGAGGGAGAGGATAGGGAGAGTGAGAGATGAAAGGTGAGAGTCAGAGAGAGTGAGAGAAAACCTCAGAAAGAGAAAGAGAGAGTGGGGGAGGAGATACAAAGGAACAAAAAAACAATGAGAATGCAATGGTTGTGTAATGATTTGGTTAATTTAGTCGTGGGGGTTTGGGAAGACTCATCAGACCAAACAGAACAATAGCACATTTCTGTCTTTGTTTCCTCAGCTCTTAAACCTTCTCATCCTCAGTTATTTAAAAAGAAATTAATTTATTAACGGGACCCAAACCACTGAGCAATGTACGTGCAGCAGGGTGAAATGAACCAGACTAAAACAAGACTGCCGTGTCCCGTCTTTGCTAACTTTGACATTATTGTTCCTTTGTCTTTGTGACACTTTTACAGCCATTAGCGGAGTATGCAACAGAATACAAAACCCCCCAAATGATAGATTGTGCTGATAGGTTGGCAACTTGTAGCACGGTGAGTTAAGCACACTTGACCTTCAGCAATGTGTGACATGACCTGGACTGATGGAGCTTTTAGGCTACTACACAGTTGAGGGAGGAAATGTTGAAATATTCACACACACTTCACATACTTTATTTAAACCCTATAAGTCATGGCTGCAGAGGTGCTGGTGTCTACGTGTCCTGTCTGGTGTAATCTATCTTCTTTGGTTTTGTGTTAAATCGAAGGTAGGCTCCTGTCCTCCGGACCTAGGACAATGCCTCAGGGCTTCGCCTGACTCTGTCCCTGTCCGAAGTCCACCAGGACGTGTTGCTGATGTAGATTCTGTAGACCACTAAATCCGTCACAGGTCATACCTCAGCTACTTGGTCTGGTTGCTGTTTACGTCTTGACCCCTTAAAGATACATTCCATGATGTTCGGCCACCAGTTGAAAAAGTGGCACTGCCGAGACAAAAAGAGTCCCAGAAAATAGAATCCTATGTCCTATATGTGCCGATACGAGCCACATGTCATCAAACCATTCGCTTTCAAACTTGGACTTTCATGGCTAACTGAGGGATGACAATGATTCTACCTACAGATTATGTGCATAATAAACAACATATTACACGCCCAGGTCAAAATAGGAGGTTTAAAACATTATTTTGTTAAGCTCAGACTGCATCTTTAACATTTGACTACGAAACAAAAACTAATATTTACGTTTCCTCTGGAGGACCTGACCTTCCTGTGCCATCTATAACCCCTGTGTATATTTTGAACACTCGGTTACTGAGGAGTAGCTATATTTGAAACGTTGGATCTTGATAAACGATTTGGCCTTAAAAGGTCATGTACATACTCTTCTAATCTCCACCGGGAAGGGCCATAGGAGGGCTGGCCATCCTGCAGAGCCAAGCTCCTCTCAAGGTCTCTACTTCGGTTCTGACCTTTCTAGGGAGTTTTTGCGGGCCAATTTGCTTCAACATTTTAATAATGTCAACGAGGTTTCAGACTGGGTATCCGTGGAAGTATAAATAACTGCTGATGCAATATAGGCACCATAAAATAAATGCTACTGATTTATTCATCAATTACACAATGAACTCAAACACATGTATACCTGGACAATTATGGACTCATTCCCTCCCAGTTAGGGAGGACACTGATCCGGAGCGGAGCTGGTTCGCTCTTTACTCATGTAGGCCTGCGATTGGAAGGCCACATACTGCCAGCACGTGAACATGCCCCAGACTCTTAAATATCGTTATTGCAGGCTTGCAGTGATTATCAAGGCTGTTCAGGCGTCACATGAGCAATGATATTTGAACAGCTTACCTGCTCCATGTAGCCGTCAAATGGGCAGCCGACCTCCAACGTGATCAGATCACAAGAATGTTTACGGATGTGTGCGGTTGGTGGGACAACTTGTTTCACCTCGCTGGCCGCCTCGTCGGAAAATCCATGAAATAACAGGCTTAACAGGCTTCTTTCATCCACGTTTCATCATGGGAGACAGAAGCCTCCTCAACCATAGAGGGGTTGGCCAGAACTGCGTCACAGGCAGTCACCGTCTCCGTCCGTGCGTCAGTTTGTCCTCATGTGTAGGGAACTCTCTCGGGACCAGTGGGGCATATACTGGGAAGGGGTTCAGAATGTTACGTAAAAAAAAAGCCATTCTTGTACAAAGCTTGAACCAGAAGAGCAGCCACTTCACTCCCTTTCCCCGGATCTCCGGTGGAGTTAATTCTCTCGTGGAGCGGTTAACTGTCTACTCCTTTTCAGAAGGCTGTCGTCAGCCTGGAATAATTTTGATTCCCGCTGTGCCAGCTGGCGTCCATGCTCATCAAAATCTGTCCAAATATCCCTGCCACAAACCGGAGCTAGTCATGCATACACCACTGTTATTTGTACACTGAGCTACTAAGTAGAGCTTGTTTGAAAGCTGATTTCAATGTCACAACGTGACACATCTGTACCATACAGAAAGTGTGTAAGACATCCCCACACAGATGACCCCTCCGGCTCCTCCGGCTCCTCAGACCCCTCTGGCCCTACCAATGCCTCAAACCGCTCCGACCCCTCCTGCCCCTCTGACCCCTCCGACCCCTCCGGCCCCTCCGACCCCTCCGACCCCTCCGACCCCTCTGACCCCTCCAGCCCCTCCGGCCCCTCAGAGCCCTCCAACACCTCCGGCCCCTCAGAGCCCTCCGACCCCTCCGGTCCCTCCGACCCGGGCACAGTGAGTCAACGCCTGAATTAAACTGCAGCTCACTCTCTCTCCACTTCAGCCAATTACAATAGTCCATAGCCAGTGCAAAGGAGGACCAGATATAGACCACACAGGCATCTGGCGTGGCTGGAAATGCTACTGTGGTTTCATATAAGCCACACCCCATCCAAGGTCAGTGGTGACGGAGGAGGAAACTTGACAGAAGCCTGTCAGTGAAATGCTAGGACCTAGGCAGCATTGATATAAGACCTGTCAGTGAAACGCTAAGGCCTAGGCAGCATTGATATAAGACCTGTCAGTGAAACGCTAGGACCTAGGCAGCATTGATATAAGACCTGTCAGTGAAACGCTAAGGCCTAGGCAGCATTGATATAAGACCTGTCAGTGAAACGCTAGGGCCTAGGCAGCATTGATATAAGACCTGTCAGTGAAACGCTAGGGCCTAGGCAGCATTGATATAAGACCTGTCAGTGAAACGCTAGGACCTAGGCAGCATTGATATAAGACCTGTCAGTGAAACGCTAGGGCCTAGGCAGCATTGATGTAAGACCAGTCAGTGAAACACTAGGACCTAGGCAGCACTGATGTAAGACCTGTCAGTGAAACGCTAGGACCTAGGCAGCACTGATATAAGACCTGTCAGTGAAACGCTAGGACCTAGGCAGCATTGACATAAGACCTGTCAGTGAAACGCTAGGACCTAGGCAGCATTGATATAAAACCACGATGCACATATTCGATGATTAAGAGGTCGGAAGCTAACAAAACACTGAGTGTCACCAAAGGTCATCATAACATTTTCAAACTGTCAGCACTTTGGCCATCTGACAAGTACGGAGACAGACGTGTTGAGAGACAGTGAGTTGGAGGAAGCAGGTAGAGTTTCTTGTTTTGCACTTTCTTCTGCAATGTTAATGAACTGTATGTCCACCACGCCAATAAAGCCATGTTGGATTGAATTTAAAGTGGGAGAAAATGAGACAGGGTTGGTTATTTGGAGACATTAATAGAATTTCAGAAACTGAGAGTGAGTTAACTAACATGAAGGATGGAGAGAGTGGGAGAAACTGAGAGGAAAAGACATATGGCCATATTATAGTATTTTTTAGTCACTTTGGTACTATTATCAATAATATGTGGCGATTTTTCAAAACACTTAGTACAAAACACCAAACTGATAACCGTTGTAACCCATTAAAACTTGCATTCAAAACAACTTTGGGTTTTTAAACATCTTTCTCCACAAGATCATTGATTTAACCACTAAGTTTAAGGTTAACCATGGAAGGAAGGAGGGTGACATGCTCATGGGGATGTCGGTCAAAGACCTTCTACCTCCATATTTAAAAAGGAGATTATGGGCCAGGTCTAGGGTCAGTAATCTGGGATTGGCCCAAAACCACTCCTGAATCACACCTGAATGGTGGAAGGTAACATTAACACACAGAATAAACGGGAGAAATTCAATGAGGTGTGCAGTCACAGCATGTCCTCCCACCCCATCTTCAATATGGCTACACACATGGATATGTTTCCACCACGTTGTACAGGCACATGGATGCCGACACTATCGAATTTTCACCATTATCAACAAAGATGTACTTGTGATGGTTTACAGCAGCTCAGACTTTCTGATTTGCTCCTCTGCCTTGCTGTTTATCCTGCTGTGGGAAAGCCATTGCCAGTGTAGACACCCAGTCTTATATGCTTACCAGTTGTGGTTACTACTATGAATGGTAATCATGTCCTGCATTTGACAGTATTGTACATAAGCAATGCAGTGGTCTTTTGTGGCTCACACTACCAACACCAGGGTTATGGGTTTGAATCCCACCGAGGTCACATACAAATCTATGGCCTTAGTGTGGTGATTCTGTACGTAGTAAGTAAAACAATGTAAAATACATACAGTATATTCACCAAATTGAGTGATGATCAGTTAGGAACAATGAGCATAGTGATAGTAAAAGGTATTTAAACAATAGAGAAGAAGAGTTGTGAAACATCACCACATACATATGTGAATACTACTAAAGCAAAAACCCATTAACAGGTGATTTTCAGGGACAGAGAGTCATGAGGGTTGGAGACATTGAGACAGGCAGGCACCAACGCTGAAGTACTCCTTTGGCTTTGTCAGGGAGAAAGATACCCAGTCTTCCTCTCCCTGGCTATTCTCTCCCCTCTTTCTGAGTCTCGCTGGCTCCTCTGTGCTCCACTCACCTGTCTCTCTCTGTGTGTTGATACATTGATGGTTCATTTGGCACAGTGAAGGGCATCTCCATTACAACGTGGGCAGACAGAACCAGAGGCAGGACATAAACATGGCTGTTAGCAATGTCGGACTGGCCTTTAAAAATCAAGTATGCATTCCAAATGGCGACCTATTCTTTAAATACTTTGCTACTTTTGAAGCAGGGCTGGTTAAAATAGTGCATGACATAAGGAGCAGGGGACTATTTGGGAAAACATGCCAACATCGACATCAAAAAGGAGCTTCGCCATCATAAAATAAGGTGCAATAAAGCAGTTGAATAGGTGATGAATGTAGAGATGAACAGGTTGCTTTTAGGAAATCTCAATTACTTTTTCATACCCATTATTATCAGTGTGGCTATGCCAGCCTGGATGCCCTTCTGTTTAGCTAACATTCCACTGGCAACCAATTTATACAATTGTGCTCATAAGTTTGCATACACTGGCAGAAATTGTGAAATTTTGGCATTGATTTTGAAAATATGACTGATCATGCAAAAAAACTCTTTTCTTGAAGGATAGTGATCATATGAAGCCATTTATTATCACATAGTTGTTTGGCTCCTTTTAAAATCATAGTGATAACAGAAATCACCCAAATGGCCCTGATCAAAAATGTACATACCCTTGAATGTTTGGCCCTGTTACAGACACACAAGGTGACACACACAGGTGAAAATGGCAAAAATGGCTCTTGATACCAAGCCAAGGTCAGGTAGACCAAGAAAGATTTCAGCCAAAACTCCCAGAAGAATTGTTCAGGATACAAAGAAAAACCCACAGGTAACCTCAGGAGAAATACAGGCTGCTCTGGAAAAAGACTGTGTGGTTGTTTCAAGGAGCACAATACGACGATGCTTGAACAAAAATGAGCTGCATGGTCGAGTTGCCGGAAAGAAGCCTTTACTGTGCCAATGCCACAAAAAATCCTTGTTACAATATGGCCGACAGCACCTTGACACGCCTCACAGCTTCTGGCACTCTGTAATTTGGAGTGACAAACCAAAATAGAGTTATATGGTCACAACCATAAGCGCTATGTTTGGAGAGGGGTCAACAAGTCCTATAGTGAACAGAATACCATCCCCACTGTGAGGCATGGTGGTGGCTCACTGATGTTTTGGGGGTGTGTGAGCTCTAAAGGCACAGGGAATCTTGTGAAAATTGATGGCAAGATGAATGCAGCATGTTATCAGAAAATACTGGCAGACAATTTGCATTCTTTTGCACAAAAGCTGCGCATGGTATGCTCTTGGACTTTCCAGCATGACAATGACCCTAAGCACAAGGCCAAGTTGACCCTCCAGTGGTTACAGCAGAGAAAGGCGAAGGTTCTGGAGTGGCCATCACAGTCTCCTGACCTTAATATCATCGAGCCACTCAGGGGAGATCTCAAACGTGTGGTTCATGCAAGACAACCAAAGACTTTGCATGACCTGGAGGCATTTTGCCAAGATGAATGGGCAGTTATACCACCTGCAGGAATTCGGGGCCTCATAGACAAATATTACAAAAGACTGCACGCTGTCATTGATGCTAAAGGGGACAATACACAGTATAAAGAACTAAGGGTATGCAGACTTTTGTTTTTTTTTCTTTGTTGCTATGTTTGTTTTATGATTGTGCCATTCTGTTATGACCTACAGTTGAATGTGAATCCCATAAGAAATAAAAGACATGTGTTTTGCCTGCTCACACATGTTTTCTTTACAAATGGTACATATATTATCAATTCTCCAAGGGTATGCAAACTTTTGAGCACAACTGTAGATGCTGAATGTTTACTAAACAGAAAAGATACCACGCTACGAATCAGGGTTAGGTTGAATTCCATTTTAATTCTTGTCAGTTCAGAAAGTCATGTAGATTCCACTTAAATGCTCCTCACTGTAAGAGTATGTAGGGGAATTTAAATAGAGGTAGACTTTCTGAATTGAAATATAATTGACCGCAAACTTGCAAAAATCTATAAACGTGTAAGTAAAGGGCAGGGTGGCCTGGTCCAGTTTAATTACAATCAAACAATTATGAGATGTTGTTGTTCTAGAAATATGCAGGGTGTTCTGGGAATGCATGCTATGTTTTGCTTTTTTGTTTTCCTGATTCTTTTCTTTCTGTTCTGAAACATATATTTTCTTTCATTGTGCACTCCTGGGGCCATATTCACAAAACATTTTAAGGCTAGAAGTAGCTTGCAACTTGCTGATTTAGGAGAAAAACACAAAGAGTTTTAGCGATAAAACCAGCTCCTAAATCTGTAAAATGTTAGGAGTAGTTAAGAGGACCCCTAAGTCACTAAGACCAAGTCACAAACAATCCTAAAAGGGTTGCTGCCTGCAATCCGCCTCGTAATCAGGTCGACGTTCTAGAAACATTTATTGATACTGAGCTTTTAACAAGGTATCACCTTAATCACAAGGGTATTATGATCATAGTAGAGCTAGTCAGGGACTCAGTCACTTCACCAACAAACAGAAATAACCCAATAACACCAGATCAAGGTTGTTTACGGGCTGCCAGACATGTAAGAGGCTGACAATTAGCTGAACATATCTGGACTAGTCTGTATATTATTCTTGGTTTCATGTTTAATCAGTGACACTTCCCACACGGAAGGATTAAATATTGACGTATCTTTCGAAAACATATATTTTTAATATGTGCCTATATATTTTTTAAACATATACTAATATTTGTATTATATGTGTTACCAATGTATGGCGATATATGTCATACATATATTTACATATTCGATTTTGGCCGTTTTCAAATATGTTTAATACATGTAAATATATTTACATAAATGACAAAATTATAGTTGGTAATATGCATTTAGCATTTACATATAACTTATATATTTCCATATTTGTATTGTTTCCTGTCATGTGTTTATTATGTTATCTAGTTGTTTCTTTGAAATACTATTACAGAGAGAATAGCATTCATGATACTGTGTTAAAATGTGTGCATATTGTTTTCATAATGAGTCTCTTTTTCTCTGGAAGATAGTATCTTGAAGGTTAATTCCATGATGTGTTGATGAGAAATGCTTAAAGTACTGCATATTCATATATTTTATTATTTTAACACATAATACTCAACGTTAAAATATATGACGCATAATATCATGATATTGCGAGAAGCGCAAGTTATATATTTCATAAACATACTCAGGGCACATATGTAAATATATGTTGAGAAATCCTCTACATATATGTTTTGCATGAGTTTTCCATATAGGTTAGCCAACATTTTTATTTGAAGATCTTTATTTCAATATGGTAACATCACACATTCTTGTACAGTATTGCTATGATGAATTCACTAACAGAGTCCCACCCCCTATCAGCCAATCACTGTGGGTATAGTAAGTAAGCTTGTTTGGGGAACACAACATCATCCATAGCAACGGGGTCAACCCCGCCCTTTCTCTTAGCTTAAGACTTCTCCCCATTCCTTAGTAAGAGTTGGTCTCAGCAGCTTTGTGAATAAAGTTCAAGAGGAAACTCTGAGCTAGAAACCTTTACTGCAATTTGGATGGCCTCTTAGTGATAAGATAAAGTGTTTGGTGAAAACATTCCCTGATTTGATCCGCTGATTTAGAGTCCACATATAGAAAATAATAATGTTCACAAAAAACATGATTAGGTTCATCATAGTCTCACATCAATCACAGCGTCTCTGTCCTGTCATCCGAGGGAATAACAATGTTGTGTAGCGAAGGGGGAGAAAATGATCTGGAACAGTGAGGGGAGGAAATCGATCTGGAACAATTGGGGGGGCTCGATCTGGAACAGTGAGGAGGGAAGATAGATCTGGAATAGAGAGGGGAGGAAATCGATTTGGAATATGAGGAGAGAAATCAATCAGGAACAATGAGGGGGAGATATTGATCTGGAATATGAGGGGAGGAAATCGATCTGGAACAATGAGGGGGTGAATTGATTTGGAACAGTGGGGGGGATCTGTAATATGAGCGGACAAATCGATCTGGAACCGTGAAAGAAGTCCATCTGAAATAGTTAGGGGAGAACATATCAAACACCAACACATACCCTACACATCCTGACTATTGTTGAGACGTTTGTCTCAAAGGAGTCAAGAAGAATCACTATAAATCTGAGTGTTCAAAATGGCACCCTTTATTGTGCATTAGTATTGTACAGAAAAGGTTGGAATTTGGGATGCACAGCCTGTGGAGTGCAGCATCAACCTCCATCCTGACAGAAAGGAGAGGACTCTATTATATACTGACTATAATAACAATAATAATAGCATGACATCTTATCCAGAGCCACTTACTGTAATGTATGCATAGATCTGGTTGAGGGCACACTGTAACAGAGGAGGAAGAGACAGAATACATCCACACAGAAAGAGAGAGTGAACAAGAGAGAATACACAGGAAAAAAGGAAGACGAGAAAGAGGAAAAGAGAAGAAAGAGAAAGATAAAATGGGTGAGAATAAAAGGATGAGGAAGATTAAAGAGCCAGCAGAGGCTTCAGAGAGAATAAGGCCATGATGATGCACAGAGACCTGGAGACAAGTAGACAGGTTGAAATCAAGACCAGTAGACCCGGAGGTGAGGGGGAGGAGGAAATAGAAGGATGAACAGTCAGAACCCAGAACATGCTTTCTGGACAGAAAGATCTGTCAGAGAACCAGGAGGATGGGCAGCGGACCGAGAGACATGTGCGGGCACAAACACACGCACGCACGCACGCACGCACGCACGCACACACACACACACATACAGTCACATGGCACGACTGCAGTGGTCAATGAAGCGACCCAAGAGAGGCAGAGAGGACTGTGAACGGCTCCGATGCTCTGCTGATATCTCCCGGGCTGCTAATGGCCCTGCTGTATCCAGCAGAGGGACACATGCACGTGAGGGCCTTTTTGGGATAAAATGTAATCCCACTAAAAAATCTGATTTTTCATGAATTCTAACCCTACAACTAACTCTACGCGTAAAGCCAAAATCTAACTATGACTCCTAAACAGAACTATCCCTAAACCTCTAATTGTTGGTCATTTCATATTCCTGATCATGCGCTGGAGGTGAGTTACCCCTGAGCATCAGAACCTAATCCCAAGAGATTTTATGTACATCGCTCTGTATGGTTCTCCAGTAAATGGTTAAACTAATACGTTGTGTTTTCGGTCCTAACTGGGGTATGCCAGGTGTGATACCACCCTTGTGGTAGTTCTTCTATAGTATGATTTTAATTTGGCGATGAAAAAGCCCAAAAACGATTCTAACATTTCTCAATCCAAATATGCATTCGGTGTTATGAATAATGAATGAGGCTCAGTCTAGACCAAGCAGATAAACATAGGTAGTGATGGCCATTCGAGGTAGTGATAGGTAGTGATGACCATCATTCAACGTTACCGATCCTATTATATCCTCTAACGCGAGTGTGTAGTCCGGTCGCAATAACGACGATTTACCTAGGAAAAGGTTATGCTTGTATCTCAAAGACTGATATGGTTCACCACAAACGCGACATACATCTACAGATTTCGATGGGGTGTGCCATGTCACAAGAATTTAACTGTGCAGGATGACGATGTGTTATTCGGTGCATTTGACAAATAAATTTGAACTTGAACTTCAGCGATTTTTCTGCCATCACTGTTGCACTGAAGGCATTATTCTCCTGAACACCTCTATAAGCCCCTCCCAAGCAATGCATTTGACTGGGTTAACGTGTTTTGAGGCTTTAGCCCAAGCAATGAATTTGATTGGGTTAACGTGTTTTGAGGCGTTAGCCCAAGCAATGAATTTGAGTGTTTTGAGACGTTACTGACAAAAAAGTTTTTCCCACCCCTTTGCAACAAAAGTCCTATAGGTATTCCCCAGGCCAGCAACATTCTAGGCCTGGTTTAAGAGGCTAGTCTAGACCAAGTAGGTAAGCATAGGTATGTCTAGACTGAGAAGGTAAGCACAGGTATGTCCAAACAGCTCAGGGGAGCACAGGTATGTCCAGACAGCGCAGGGGAGCACAGGTATGTCCAGAGAGCACAGGTACGTTTAGACAGCTCAGGGGAGCACAGGTATGTCCAGACAGTATGTCTAGATACTTGTGCTCCCCTTAATAGACAAATAGTACCACACTAACAAGATACCACAAGATACCACACAAACAAGATAACAGGACCCGTCCCTCCGAACAGCATTTAACAGCTGGTGTAGAATTGCAGGAAATTAGCTCTAAAACTGCTAAATGTTTTAGAGCTAAAACACTGAGCAGGAACTGAGCTTCAAAACAGAAACATTTCTGAGACTCATGATGTAAATTTGCCAAATAGCATTATAAAACTGCACAGGAATTTTATTTTATTAAATAAACAGACAATTGTCAGACAATAATACAATCCCTCTTCATATGGGCGGATACTACAAACAGTTATCCATTAGGTGGCTACACCGCCGACAACTCGAAGCCCTTAGTTGGCAAATGTATTTATCTGGATCTTGAGCCTGTCCCCCTATATTGTGTTTGTATTCTATGGGCAGAGACACTCATGCACACACTGAAAAGCCCTTTTAATAGCCTTCCTCCAACACCTCCGGACTGGACGTGTTTCATCAAGACCAGAGAAACTTGATTCCGAGCAGGTGTGCCAGTCTAGGCTGCCATGGCAACAATTTCACGCCCATGGTCAGTCGTTAAAGAGTTGCTGGTCAGCTAGCTTTATCTGTCTTCTCTCCCTCCCTTCTCTCCCTATCCCTCTCCCCCTCCCAAAATATTAAAAAGCAGTTTTACTCAGGTCTGAATCAGCCATGTTTGGCAACTGAGGTTCTTCCAATTAATTTTCTCTTTTAGATAGATTAAGTTTTTCTTTTATAGGAATAAATCATAGTCTCTGTCTAGTCACAAAGGACTTTGTTAACAAACCACATATAAAGACTAATCTCCAAGTTGTCTTTTTCTCCCTGCAAAACAACAGGTGTGCAAGGAGGTGGATGGTCAAATACACGGCTGGTGAATGTAGCTGAACAGTACTGCCACTTGGGGTTTGAAATGTGTAACTCCCAGTTTTGACATCGTCGACTGATGACATCCATTA
This sequence comes from Esox masquinongy, assembly GCA_016801175.1. Classification (NCBI taxonomy): domain Eukaryota; kingdom Metazoa; phylum Chordata; class Actinopteri; order Esociformes; family Esocidae; genus Esox; species Esox masquinongy. The sequence continues at coordinate 9,076 of JACXGI010002263.1, read as the reverse complement.
ACTTAACCCTTTGAGTCCCCTGATTCCTCACACACTAAACTCCTGTACATATGAATCTTTTTTCCTGCTCTCTAGATGAAATTCTAAAACCAGTGATGTCCACTCACTCGACACCTTTCCCTATAACCCTCCCCCCTTCTTCGGAGATCTCATCCCACTCCTCCTTCGGAGATCTCATCCCACTCCTTCTTCGGAGATCTCATCCCACTCCTTCTTCGGAGATCTCATCCCACTCCTTCAGAGATCTCATCCCACTCCTTCTTCGGAGATCTCATCCCACTCCTTCCTTCCCTAGTCATCGACTCATCCCAGACTTCAGGAAGGCCTGAGTCACTGCCCTCCTCAAGAACTCAACACCAGACCTCGCTGACGCCACAGACGACAGACCGGCATCCCCTCCATCTTTCCAAAACACTTGAGTGAGCCATCTCTGACCAGTCAGCCAAGACCGCTCCCCGCGCCGACTCTCTCCGCTGCTCTCATCCTCCGAGATCTGCCAGCTGCCCTTCACACTGTGAACCGTGTGGAGTTGAGTCAGTAGAGCCCGGCGCTTACAACAACTCACTGCTGGTGCCCCCCAGGGTTTGGTTCCAGGTCCTCTTTTCTCTAAACACAAAATCACCTGGCTCTGTCATATCCTCTAATGGTCTCTCTTCTGACTGCTATGCAGCAAACACTCAGCTGTTTCTCTGTACCAACATGCTGGTGGGGACACTCATATCTGCGCGTCTGACCGGTGTCTCGACTCAAGCTCAACCTCGACCAGACAGAGCCTGACTACTTGATTAGGGAGTAGCATGGGCAACTCGCCTCCCTCCCTCCCGACCTCTCAGGTCTCAATGCTGTTCCACCCCTTATACCCCCCCCCCCACCACCACCAACCATTCAATATGCATTACAACAATACAATCTATTGTTCTAAGTTGAGTCAGTGTGTCACATGACAGTTTTTTTTAAAAAAACAATTCAAAACAACCACACATGATCATCTTTAGTATTGTTTCTGTGTTGAGATTCATCCATGTGGTCCCCTGTTTGAAAGACATCATTAAAACACATTTCAATAAAAATATTACAAAACAAATGCCATCTTTAAGATTGATAAATGTTTTATTGGTCCTGTGTAGCTCACTCGGTTACAATATGTTGCTCGTAGCACCAGAGTTGATGGTCTGATTCCCAAAGGGGAGCAGAATAAAAATGAATGCGTTCACTACTGTTAAGTCGCTGTGGATAAGAATGCCTGATAAATTACTTAAATATAAAATATTTGTCAGAAGACAAATGTGGAATGAGAATTGGAAGTTTAAGTTACCTTTCTGAATTAAAATGGACTTCAAACCAACACCTATTGTGTAGAGTGTGTTTGGAACAAGTCCGTGATGGTCAGCTGTGTTTTGGACACCGCTAACGCAGGGTACAGTGGTTCCCTGAATCTCTGTTTAAAACAATGTAGCAAGCTCAGAGCGCCCCCTGGTGCCACTTTATAGAACGACAGGCTACCCTCTTCTAAATCCACCAACACGCCCACCCTCTCCAGCTCATCGACCTCCACAAGAACAGACACCTTTAGAAAGAAAAGAATCATATTTAGAAAGATAAGAATCGAAATTCAGTAGAATGAGAGGGAGAAGAATCTGAATGAAAACACTTTATTGCAATGCCCATGTTACTAGGTGTGTATTTGGCTGATGCACATAGGATCCTAAACAGAGATAGAGAACTTAACACTATGTTCTAGTGTAACTAATGACATGCCAGCGTACTCATACCTTGTCGTGCAGGGCCTCTATTGTCCCCCTCTCACTCAGCAGGCACCAGGAGTAAGGGTTGAACCCAATCCGGCAGGTGTCCTTCTGACCCTTGCGGCCGATCTGGCCTTCGCAGACCCCCACCTGCGGACGAGCATGGTGGACTGTTTGGGTATTCTCATTACATTTTTGGGGGCACGTGATTTTACTCTGTATGCACACTGGACAAATAAAACGAAACTAAATCAATGACGTACTCTTGACAGGGCAACAGGAACGGAAAAAGTTAACTGTTTCCTTTGATGTTGTTGTCGTCGTTATGTGTCACCGAGGGCATTTTTTTAAATATTTTCACAAGCGATCAAAGCAGAAAATTAAAATGTAATCTACTCAATCTACTCTAATCTCTACAACTCATCATGTTAATACATCAAGCAGGCGCTCTGGTCAGAAACTCCCCCGTGTACCATCTCATACCTTCCATTTCCCCTCGTCTGCTAACACTTCCACCTCCCAGTATGTGTGTCCCCGCTGCAGGGGCTTACAGGCCAGGACCTGGGGGAAGGAGCTAAAGCGAGCCACCCGCTCCGGGTAGGCCTGCAGGATCTCACTGTAGGCCACCTTCCTGTTCTCCTCAGAGAGGAGTAGCTTAGGATGGGCTGTGTCTGGGTCCAGACAGGGGCTGACGCCGTCTGAACAGAACACAGGGATATAATGACAAATTTTTTTTTTCCAGACGAAACACTGCTCGTAACTTTAACCTCTTTCAATACCTACACAATTGCCATTGCATCACTTAGGAGACACGTTCACCCAGAGCAATTTACAGTTTTTGTTGCATTTATTTATTATTTACTTCAGCATGCAGTTCTCCATAGACTCTTGAACCTACGACCCTAGGCTTGCTAGCAGCCTGTGCTTCTAACTAAGTCGTTCTGTAATAGGGCCTGTATGAGGTCACTTACAGAGCAGTCTGAAGGGGTCTCGTTCAGGCAGGGAGATGACCACTGAGTCCCGCCTCCGCTCAGTCCACTGCCGCAGGAATCGAAGACGGGCAATGTCCACCTCCTCTGGAGCTTCCAGCTCCTTCACAGAACAGCTCTCGGACACGCTGGGGGAGGGGGCGAGGCAGGGGCGAGGTAGGGTATGAAGGATACTTTTCTCAGTAGTAGGCTGCACTGACAACGCTGTGTAATTTAGAACCCACCAGCACTGGACAGGTGACACTCCTATAACTGGTGAATACCACCTTCCAAAGTGGATATGAACGCAGCATAGCACTGCTACTAAGACCTCACTTGTTACACACCACTTGAACTGTGATAACTGATATACAGTTAGGTCCGGAAATAATTGGACACCGACAGGTTTTGTTATTTTGGCTGTTTACCAATATATATTTAAGTTACAGTTAAATAATAAATATGGGCTTAAAGTGCAGTCTCTCAGCTTTAATTTGACGGTATTCACATCCAAACTGGAGGAAGGCAACAGTGGTGGATGATCGTAGGATCCTTTCCATTGTAAAGAAAAACCCCTTCACAACATCCAGCCAAGTGAAGAACACTCTCCAGGAGATAGGCATATCATTATCCAAGTCTATCATAAAGAGAAGACTTCACAAGAGCAAATACAGAGGGTTCACTGCAAGGTGCAAACCATTTATAAGCCTCAAGAATAGAAAGGTCAGATTAGACTTGGCCAAAAAACATCAAATAAAGCCACTTCCCAGTTCTGGAACAGCAATCTTTGGACAGATGAAACAAAAATCAACATGTACCAGAATGATGGGAAGAAATAAGTATGGAGAACGCTTGGATCCGAAGCATGATCCAAAGCATACCACATCATCTGTAAAACACGGTGGAGGCAGTGTGATGGCATGGGCTTGCATGGCTTCCAATGGCACTGGGTCACTAGTGTTTATTGATGATGTGGCAGAGGACAGAAGTAGGTGAATTAATTCTTAAGTGTATAGGAAGTGTATAGGGATATATTGTCAGATTCAGCCAAATTCAGCGAAGTTGATTGGACCGCACTTCACTTTACAGATGGACAATGACCCAAAACATACTGCGAAAGAAACCCAGGAGTTTTTAAGGCAAAGAAGTGGAATATTCTGCAATAGCCAAGTCAATCAACTGATTTCAACCCGATCAAGCATTACACTTGCTGAAGACAAAACTTAAGGCAGAATGTCCCACGAAGAAACAACAACTGAAGATAACTACAGTAAAGGCCTGGCAAAGCATCAGAAAGGAGTAAACCCAGCGTTTGGTGATGTCCATGCGTTCCAGACTTCAAGCAGTCATTGCCTGCAAAGGATTCTCGATAAAGTATTAAAAATTATCATTTTATTTATGATTGTGTTAATTTGTCCAATTACATTTGAACCCCTGAAATAAGGGGTCTGTGTATGGTTGCAATTCCTAAATGTTTCATACAATATTTTTGTTCAATCCCTTGAATTAAAGCTGAAAGTCTGCACTTTGCATCTCAGTTGATTCATTTCAAATCCATTGTGTTTGCATACAGAGCCAAAATCATGAAAATTGTGTCAGTGTCCAAATATATCCGGACCTAACTGTATATAAATATAGATTAAACTGACTCAAACATGTCATAATGAATGTTAGCTGATCAACAAAACATTTCAAAACATATTTATAAACATATTCAAAAACGTATTTCATAAGTGGCTTAACCTAGAGGAGGATTTCTTTCTACAAGCTGTCTCCTGATCAAACTGAATCATAGTTCTGATGGCTTGATAGGATGAACGGTTTCCACTATTCAGATGTTAAACTGAAGCAAGGTGCTTCTGCTTTTAATTTCACAACTTTCTGTTTGTCACAGCGGATATGGGTGGAATCCTGACTTGCCCTTAACGATCTTAAAATTTGTCACGGCATGATTTGAGCCTCCATGATATAGACGATTAGTCATGAAAGTTGCTTACCTTTTACTTATCTTGCCATATTCCTGTCAAGGACAGAAGAAACATTAGACATATGTTAGATATGTTACATTTGTTTAGGCCTGTGTGTTTATGCACCAGGGGCCCAGTTCAATTCCAGACCAATAAAAAAGTGAACCAAACAAATTCAACTGATTTCTGATCAAAAATTATTCACTTCTGTTTTTCTTCCAAAACGGACGCCAACCCTGGCAATCACACGCTATCCCCCAAACACACTGTGTACCCCAAAACTGTCAGGAATAAAGAGGGTTAAGTAGCAGGCACCATTATGAAGGCCTGCTCCTGTACGCGTGTGGCACCCTGGGCATCCGCTAGCCCCTCCAGGGCATGGAGACCGTGTTGAAGGAAGGTGACGGTCTCTTGTAACTGGGTGAGCTGTTCCTCCAATCCCCCCACAGCCCTACTCTCCTCCTGGAACACACACACACACATTACAACCAATAAACACACTACTGTACTACTATAAACCCTGCTAGCAGAGTCCAGGAATTTGCTGTAGCCCTGTGTGACCCTTAAATTCACCCAGCATTCGCTTCAAGCTGTTGCTGCTGAGGCTTTGTTTAGCTTGTTCCCATCGTCAAGGCAACATATGCTCTCAAGGCATTACTTTAACAGACACAGGCACAGTTTTATTGTTTCTAAAGGAGACTGTTCTCCGTACCTGAGACACACACTGTTTTATTGTTTCTAGAGGAGACGGTTTTCCGTACCTGAGACACACATTGTTTTATTGTTTCTAGAGGAGACGGTTCTCCATTCCTGAGACACACATTGTTTTATTGTTTCTAGACACGGTTCTCCGTACCTGAGACACACACTGTTTTATTGTTTCTAGAGGAGACGGTTCTCCGTACCTGAGACACACACTGTTTTATTGTTTCTAGAGGAGACGGTTCTCCGTACCTGAGACACACACTGCAGGGCTGTGGCCTCCTCCTGCTCCAGAGACTCTCGCATGAGCCTGTACTGCTGTTGCACCCCTGCACGCGCCTCCTCGAGCAACACCTGGGGAGGGAGAGAGGAGCAGTCAGGGGCATGTTAGGCAGACCACCAGGCCTCAGAAGGTTCTGATATATGCGTCTCCAACAGGAAGGGGAAGGACTCGTGTCAGTTCTATTCATGGAATTTCTATCTGATGCAATGTTTGAGTAAACTTCCAAAACTTAACCCGGCTCAGTGTACCTCGGAGTGGACAAAATACTGGATAAGATGTCCCACACAAGGTCTTACATGCCCTCCTGTCTTCCTTCTTACCTGGAAGGACTGCTTCTTCTCTGTCAACTCAGTCACTCTGCTCAGCAAGGACAGTTCTGTTCCCTGCATCTTCTTCATGTCCTCTTTCAGTCTCCCCTGTAAGAATATGACACAGTAACAAATATAACAATACACTGAATTTACAACACGGTTAGGATTGAAATCACCTGAGTGAAAAGGACCCGATCAACAGACAGCATGTCATTAACACTATGACTCATGCAACTCTGAGGTTCCCGGGGTCACGGGCGTTTCCGTCCGTTGTTCCTCACCCTGAGCTCCTCCTCCGCCTCTCGGATGCTGACACACGCGTGGTCCCGGTGCGACCCGATCACAGTACACACGGTACACACACACACACTACATTGGCGGCAGAAGATCCGGTTCATCTCCTGGTGCTCCGGGCACCTGGTGATTGTCAAATCATGATTTATGTATTTGACAAATTATCGATCAACTAGCAGCAACAAGCTGAATTACAAGCACATTTTTTCATTTAAGTATTACAAGATTGAAGATGTGTTACTTTCTTGTCATTCCAACCAAAGTAGGAAACAGACAAAATGATACACACATACATATCAATTTGAAAAACTGAAATCGGGGTTCCCAACATGTTTAGGCCTGTGGCCCCATTTTGTAATGAAAAGTTCTGCGACTCCACCATGTAAATCAAGTGATGATTAATGTTCACGGCCCACAGTCTAAATGACCCTCAGGTCCACACTGATCTACATGGCTCTGAAAGAAAGTGAAGGCATGCAGGCAGACGTGTGTGTCATATTGACAACATTAACCACCAGACCTGGACTCATGTCAAATGTTGTAGCTCAAACTGTCAAAAGGTCAGAGCCACATTCGTAGGTGCAAAGCAGACACTATTTGGTACAACTCTCAAACCCATTTGCAAATCAGTCGACCCCCTAGTATGTGTCAATACACGACTACCAGTGAACCCTCACCTCCAGGGGGAGATATCATCCACGGGGAGAACCAGGGCGTGAGTCCGGAAGACGGGGGACTCCAGGTGGTGCCGGAGGTGTTCAGAGCACATGGAGGCACCACAGACCAAGCAGGTCTTGACCGCGGGGAGGGATACGTGGCTGGGGCAGTAGTGGCAGGGCACGGGGCTCTCCCTGGAGGTCCGGCCACTCAGGCTCGGGGACTGGTTGGTACGTCCGGGGGCACGGGCGGGAGAGGTGGGCATGCTGAGTTGGCCCGCCGATCCACTGGGAGCCTCCGGAGGTGGTCCTCTCTCAGAAAAATCTGTGGCTTTCCCGACCATTGGGGTGACTAAGTGTACATCTGGAGGTTGGGTTTGGGTTGTGTCAGCCGCTGTCCAGGCGGGTGTGTAGAAGTCTCTGGCTGGGGATGGCAGCGGTTCCCTCTGGATGCTGGTGGCTCGTGCTGATGATTTGCGGATGTTCTCTGTGGATTCTGGTGATTTCCTAGGTTCGCCCAAGGGTTCACCTGTCAGTGGTTCTCTTGCAGCTGGTTGGGAGTCCAGGTCAATAACAGGATCTCCTGTCGGTTCCAAACCTCTGGGGTTGCTGGTGGAGGCATTAGATGGTTTGGTTGCTACTGGTGCTTGAGTCTCCTCTTTACTGGACGAACCCACATCAGAGGACATTTTCTGATTGGCTGAAGACCTGGAAGAGGAAGTGATGGGTGTCTCACTGTCAATGGCCTGTCCCCCGGACGGAACGCTGGTTGCAGTGGCCGCTCTCTTGTTGTCATGGCGATGGCCTCCTGGTTCTGGTGAACTGGCAGCCCGTTTTCCTAAAATACGTTTGGACAGCGACGAGATGGAGGGCGAAGATTTCCTCCCAAGGTTCCAGCCAAACGGGTTCACCTCATTGCCAACGCCTGCCCTGCCTGAACATGAGAGATACATGATATAAAGAATGAATCACAGTATCACAGTACTGCAGTTTTTATTGGAGCCTAGTAATCATGTCACAGTACTGCGGATGTTACTGGAGACTAGTAATCATGTCACAGTACTGCGGTTGTTATTGGAGGCTAGTAATCATATCACAGTACTGTGGTTGTTATTGCAGGCTAGTAATTATATCACAGTACTGTGGTTGTTATTGCAGGCAAGTAATCATATCACAGTACTGTGGTTGTTATTACAGGCTAATAATCATATCACAGCACTGTGGTTGTTATTACAGGCTAGTAATCATATCACAGTACTGCAGTTGTTATTGCAGCCTAGTAATCATATAGTGCTAACCCTAAACCTCTTTCAGTATAGAATCTAATGTCACGTGTTTTGTCTTCAAAACCAGTGGTTCCCAACATGCTTCTTCATGCCATGTCTACCCAGACGACCTGAGGTGTATTCATTTCGCCCAAAACAAACGTTTTAGTAGCAAAGCGTTGCGTCCAACAGAGTGAAACGGGAAGGGACCTACCTGGATTTGTCCAATAGAAATTTTGTTTGACGTAACGTTTTGCAACAATTTGTTTGGCGAACGAATACAACCTTACAGTTCCATACCTGTGGCTGCAGCCGTGCGTGAGTGTGTTGGCTCTTCATCTCTCCCCCGCCTCGCAGTAGTGTCTTTATCAAACCCAATTGGCAATTTCTTGTACTCTTCCCGGCACTCCGGACAGAAGTAAGGTCCGTTTGGCGAACCGCTCCATAACTCCTTTATACACCCATAGCAGAAACAGTGTTTACATCTCAGCGCGGTCGGATTCCGAAAAACACCGTGGCACAAAGGACACACAGGTGGGTTGCGGGCCGGGGTCTCCAACGAGGCACCCATAGGTAGTAAGAACCACCGATTTTGTCTTGTTATTTTTTAATCAACAACACGACAGACAGGAAGGTAAGGAAACGGAACTATCTGGAGGTGGAGCCAGGTTTTTGAATTACGTCCGCACTCTACCCTATTCCCTCTCCACCCGTCCCATTCTTAAAGACACAGCGACATAATTATTTATCTTCAACGCGCAACGTAACGTAAAGGTTTTATATAGGTTAACCTTCGGTAACGAAATGTAGCTATGGATATAACGATTAATACAGCTGAACAATTATACCTGAACGAGTTTCCCTAACTAGACATTTCTGGACTCA
>JACXGI010002262.1:0-76143 GCA_016801175.1 Esox masquinongy | reverse complement strand
CCAAGAGAACAGAGCACATCACTCCGGTTCTTAAATCTTTACATTGGCTTCCAGTCAGTTACAGAATAGATTTCAAAGTGGTGCTTTTAGTTTATAAATCTCTGAATGGTTTAGGACCCGAATACATTTCTGATATGTTTGAAGAATATAAACCGAGCAGGGCTCTTAGATCCATGAACACAGGTCAGCTAGTAGAGCCTAGAGCCCAAACAAAACATGGAGAAGCTGCATTTAGCATATGCTGTACACAACTGGAATAAACTGGAATAAACTACCAGAAGATCTTAGACGTGCCCCAAACGTATCCATTTTTAAATCCAGGTTAAAAACACTACTCTTTTCACGTGCCTACGACTGAGCACTTAAACTTAACCACACTGTTTAGCCTCATAGCTTCCTATGTTTTTATCCCATTTTTAATCTTTTTTTAATCTTTATATGTTTTCTTATTGTATTTTTATTATTATGCTGTTTTCATTTGTTTTGATATTTTAATTTGAGTATTTGTTTTTATGTTATTGTATTTTTATATATTTTTTATTTTATTTTTCTTTGTAAAGCACATTGAATTGCTTCGATGTATGAATTGTGCTATATAAATAAACTTGCTTGCTTGCTTTATTAAGCCTAGTCCTAGACTAAAAAATAATCAAGCTCAGTGGAGCTCATTTTCCACTGAGCTTGATTTTTATGTCAAAGACTAAGGTTAGTCTGTGTTCAGTGAACCAGCCCTAAATAGCTGTGTGTCACATAACTTAGTTTTAAGAAATCTGTATTATTTTTTGCAGGTGAGGGATGATATGAAGACAGTAGGCTGTGAGGCCATGTTGAAGAAATATGACTCGTACTCTGTCAAGGTATGTCCACTTGTTTGATTGATTTTTAACTGGATGCAGATAACCTCCAGATAAGAGACAGGATTACTATAGTCAGTCTCTAAGTTACTATTGCACTTTCATTTAATGGAAATGCTATATGTTTAGATATACCTTTATTTTACAGCTGTATACATTGTTTAAATAAAGGGATGAACTGAATGTTCATTTCTCATAGGAGTATCTAGTGAAGGAGGGGAACCTTAGTCGTGGTGCCCTGCGCATGATCGGGGACATCTTGAATGAGAACAGCCTCTTCTACACATCACTTACTGAAATGCTGTATATTCAATCAGACATTAATGACAACACTGCGTAAGAACACATGTTTACATACATAAACATCATAATCCAATTATACACCCCAGCCCTTGCATGTGTATGAATGTGGTGTGATCTCCATTTTCCAGCTATTACGAGATTACTGATGGGTTTGACCATTTGCCACGGGCCTTCTACCAAGCCCTCAACGGCACTATCCTTCTGAACTCCAAGGTTCGTCTTATACGCCAAACCAGCAGTAACGTAACTGTATCATACCAGGACTGGCGCAATCCATCCTCCCTGACCAACCTCACTGTAGACTATGCCCTGGTGACAGCTACAGCAAAAGCCACCCTCTTTATGGACTTCGAACCCCCGCTGTCCCCTCAGAAGATGGAAGCGCTGCGGTCCGTGCACTACGCCAGTTCTACTAAGGTGGTACTCAGCTTCAGCGAAAGATTCTGGGAGAGGGAGGGCATTAAAGGGGGGAAGAGCATCACAGATCTCCCATCTCGTTTCATCTACTACCCTAGTCACAGCTTCCCAGGCACGGCTGGGGGGGCTCTCCTGGCGTCTTACACCTGTTCCGATGACTCCACTCTGTTCCAGGGTATTAGCGAAGACGAGCTGAAGGCCTTGGTACTGGATGACCTGGTAAAGCTCCACGGGGAGGCTATACGGCCTCTTTGTACTGGAGGTTTGGTGAAAAAGTGGGGGCTAGATCCCTTCAGCCTGGGTGCTTTTGCCCTTTACACCCCTTACCAGAAGACAGACTATGCCTCTGACCTGTTTAGGAATGAGAGCAGGGTACACTTTGCTGGGGAGCACACGGCCACACCTCACGCTTGGATTGAAACTTCCATGAAATCTGCACTGAGGGCAGCCAGAAATATCAGTAACCTGGCAAGGTAGATCTCTGAGGCCTGGTCACATTGATTGTATTTTAAATAGCCCGAGAAGCTATGATTGTCAATATCAAAATCTGATGAACAAACTAAAATCTATTATTTTTATAAAGAAAATGCTTGTACTATCTTGTACTAATGCTTGTACATTATCTACTATACATACAGTCCCACACAAATGTTTGGACACACCTACTGTATTCATTACATATGTGTTATTTCATATGGAATGAATAGGTGTGTCCATTCTTTTGATTGGTACTGTATGTTCGTCTCTATTTGAATGGCACAACATGAAGACAGAAATGTTGACGAAATGTTTCCTCAACAAAATTTGACAATGTATTTTCACTAGAACTTATTTTATTTTGGATATGGTTTTAAGTCCTATTTAAGGTATATACCTTTATCTCGTTATTCATTTCTTATCCACATTATTATTTTAGCATACTATTTTACATTGGCTATTTGGTACCTCACTATTAAAGAAAATAAAACTGTCCAATGACGTTATAGAACTGTTCGTATGATCAGCAAAAAGTAAATGTAGTTCTTTAACGAACTTTTATTACTGTATAATGAAATAAAGCTCTTAGTAAGTCCCATATATTTCAACCAAATGCTTGTGATTCTCAGTTTTGTTAATCAGTCTTTCTCAAACATTTTTTTTTTGTGCCAAAGATCAGCAAATTATGGCCTTCTTCCTCTGGGGACTGCGGGCATGTTATGTATTGCTTCTTTTTTTTTAATGTATTACAATATCTATTACCCTAACAACCCAAATCATCTTGGAAAAAGTTATGATATTAAAAAAAAAATTTTGGCCTTTTGGCTACTCCCATGTCAATAAACACATGATCAGCTGTAAAAATTTATTTGCCCCCAACTGATTCTCTTAATTTCTGCACATTGCACATTTGGTTAGATTGTTTTGTTGGTTGTAGTAATATATAGAGGGAGTGTGAAAAAAATGACACCGAAGTAAGCTGCTTGTTTTATTTGTTTGGTGTGGTAGGTAATCAAACATGCAATTTTAGAAAAAGTTGTTTATTCACATCAGTCTAGAAAGGGTCACAAAGACATTTCTAAGGCTCTGGTGATCCACTAAACCACAATCAAAGCCATTTTATCCATAAGGAAAAATGTTGGGAGAGCAGTGAGACTTACTGGAAGTGTCCGTTCAGACAAAGTCTGTCCAAGAGCAAGCTGTAAAATTGTCCAGGAAGTCACAAAGAACCCTAGAACCACAACCAAGACTCTGCACGCCTCTCTTGCCTCGGCTTATGTCGGTTTTCACAACTCCACTGTCAAAAAGACGCTGGGCAAAAAACAATGGGTTCATGACAGAGTGGCAAGTGTTTAGCAGAGTTGCAAACCAAACCATAGTTTACTAATAAGAATATGAATGAAGATGAATCTCAAGTCTCCTGTTATGTCTACCAAAAACCCAACACTGCATTCCATAGTAAGAACCTCATACAAACAGTCAAGCTTTTGATGTTGGCAGTGTGGTGGTTTGGGGATGCTTTGCTGCATCAGGATCTGGATGCCGTGCCATGATTGAAGGAACCATGAATTCTGCAGCATGACAATAATCCAAAACACCAGCAAGTTTACATAAGCCTGGTTGAAGAACAATTAATGTGATGTTTTGGAATGGCCTAGTCCAGACCTAAACCACAATGAGAAGTTGTGGCAGGACCCAAAACAGCAGTTAATGCACAAACACCCACAAATGTCACTGAGTTGAAGCAGTTCTGCATGGAGTGGTCCACATTTCCTCTGCGGTTTTGTGAGGGACTGAACTACAGGAAGCATTTGGTTGCATTTGCAGTTGCAGCTGTTAAAGGGTGGTGTAATCAGTTTTTGAATCTAAGGGGGCAGTTGTTTTTTCACACACGTGCATTGGATATTGCATACCTTTCTTTAATCAATAAATTAAATATTTATCCAATGTGTGACGTATTTGGTAACTCAGAGTCTCATCTTGTTTTAGGTTATGGTTAAAGGACTGACAAAATTAAGTTTAAAGAACAGGCAAAAATGCAGAAAATCAGAATGCAGGAAAATACTTGTTCACAGCACTGTAAATATAATTATTCATAAAAATTATTAATAATAATAATTCACTGTAGAAAAAGGCACAAACAAGACCATCAGGCAGTCTGCAGCAATTAAGGTTCTACTTGTATGCACATCATAATTGTAAACATTAAGTAACTATATGGTATTGGGTACAATCAGCTTTCAAGAGATGGAAGACTTAGCCTAGTTGTGCAGCGCTTGCATGATCATTGAGGAATAAAATACACTGCTCACAGAAATGAAGGAAACAGGTAATCATCACAGTAAAGCACTAAGTCAATTAAACTTCAGGGATATCAATCTGTCCAGTTAGGAATCGTAAGCAATTGTGAATCAATGTCACCTGTTTTGGTGCTAATGAATGTGACAACAGGTGCACTGGAGAGGCAACAGCAAGACAACCCCCAAAAAGGGAATGGTTTTGCAGGTGGTGGCCACAGACAATTGCTCTCTCCTTATCCTTCCTCTGACTGATTCTTCTCTAGTTTTGCTAATGTGCTTGTCACTACTGGTAGCATGCGGCGGTACCTGCAGCCCATTCAGGTTGCACAAGTTGTCTAGCTCCTCCAGGATGGCACATCCATACATGTTGTCGCAAGGTTTGCTGTCTCCCAGTACAGTCTCAAGAGCATGGAGGAGATACCAGGAGATGGGCCGTTACACAAGGAGAGCTGGAAAGGGCAGGGGAAGGGCATTAACCCAGCAGTAGGACTGGTATCTGTTCCTTTGTGCAAGGAACAGGAGAACTGCCAGAGCCCTACAAAATGAACTCCAGCGGGCTACTGGTGTGCATGTTTCTGACCAAACTGTCAGAAACAGACTCCATGAGGGTGGCAAGAGCATCCGACGTCCCCTAGTGGGACCTGTGCTCACAGCCCAGCAACATGCAGCTCGACTGGCATTTGCCAGAGAACACCAGAATTGGCAGAATTATGTTTTAATGTTTGTTCAGATTCAGCTGCTTTGTAATACTAGGCAAAGATTGTGCAGTAGCTACTTAGTAAACATTGGGTGCCACATTACATTTAAACTTTATTTAAGGTACACATAAGCCACTAATTAATAATTTTAGACATTGGCCCTGAGCCAAAGATGAAATGACAGTAGTCAGTGTTGAAAAGTGTTGATATAGTGTCAAAGTCACATTCAAAGCCATTATATTTATCAAATGCACATTCTGAACAATGAAATTCTTCTGACATGGCACACGCAATCAACGCAGTAAGAATTAAAAAACATATGAAGCAAAAATATACATAATGTAAACTAGCAGCAATTGAAAACCCTAACCCAAGTGTGGCTAATAATTCCATTATGGTGTGTTATTAGCCATATAGTAAGAGTAAATTATGTATTTCTGTATTCCAACATTGCAAGTCATATAGCATTCAGAAAGCAGATGTTAGATCTACATATTTTTAGCCAATAGGCTAATAGCTGTTCATGTAGATTTGTATTGTGTTGTATTGGTGAAAGAATGAATCAGGGTTAGAGGCTTCTTCAATGTTTATTCAACAGTCATAGTACATGTCTCCTGATGTTATGACAGCTTTCACTGGTGCAAGTTACTCTCTCTGCTGATTCCCACCATCTAACAGTTGACCTTTGGGTAACTGGTGTTATAAAGCAATGTTCCTGGATGGTCTGTCTCGCACCTCATCTGTCTCCGTGAAAACAGAGGAATAGATATATGTATGCCTAAACACGGAATGCCAAGCCCCAAGAAATAGTGACAGTTATAACATATATCATACATACTGAACAAACATTCCTTGTCCCTCTATGTAACAACTAATACACCCAGTTCCTACACAGACAAATACATGTTCACAGCACTGTAAATATCATAATTCATAAAAATTAATAATAATAGTTTACTAGGAAAAAAGGCATGCATTGTTTTTAATAGCGGTTTTGCTACAGCCCCTTTAGACATGTCCAACACAGCTTGTGAGTGTCATAGAGTGAAACCGACATGATCGTACAGTTAATTGCTGAAACTGTTAAATCTGTATAAGTGGAATAGAAAGCACTCAGTACTGTATTTGCCAACCACTAAATAGCGGACATCAGCATGTACTTGCATAACTGGTTTTATGGAGAAAAAAATCTATGCAACTAGGGGTAGCCTATTCCTTTATGAGGGATATGCCACTGACCAGTGGACTGGCGGGTTTGAGGAATACTGATGGAAATTACAGTACAAATAGCCTACATCCGACGCAGGCCCAATTCTTAAATCATATTACTGTTGCATCCTACTATATCATTATCAGCATTTTGTTGTGCTATTACTATGGATTTCACGCGAGCACACAAACACAATGCACAGTGTTCTGTTACAAAATAAAACATTTAGACCAGTTCACGTTCACATAGTCCAGCTCCCATCAATGGGCACCCTTCTGCACCATCTGCGTAAACCGGTTAGTTATAGACAAGGTTGTGTCAATGAAGCGGTTAACACAGTTCACGAGGCAAATCTCCGTCCGTGAATCCAATTTCGAACTTGGCCCTCCCTCCATGCATTTGTCCCAGCAGACCTCAGTGAAGTTGTGCACCTTCAAATTAGGAAATGTTAAGTCAACTTCCATGGGGGTGTCTCAAAACAGAAATATCATAATTTTCATATTTGCGCTATATAATCGCGATTCTGTTCGTCTAATGCAATGGAACACTTTTGGAGTAACAAAGACAAATGCTAGCATTAGCTAAATTGGTAACATTAGCATAGCTTCTGATTTTAGCCACATACCTGGGCCTGAAACTGCGCTTTCTGCTGCTCAATTGCAATCATTCTTTGAAGCTCTGAAGCATCAGCCTTTTCTGACGAATTAAAATCAAATCCGTCCATTGCAGTACCAATGATTGGTTTCTGTAGGGAAAATAGTTTGGAGAGTTGAGAAAGTGACCTCGAGGCTTATCTGTATGCAGTGGGCTGATTTTGCGTTCACAACATCTAGCATTTTGGTAAACACCGGTTTACGATTAGAAACAAGACGGAAAGGTAGTGAAACAAATCGTCCTGCTGTTGCGGTGTTAAAAGAGTACTGGAAATATGAATGATATCTGGGTTATGACCCAGAAATAGGGAGGGATGGATGTAGTGGACTCATAATCAGCCATCACCATGACTTATAGGGAGAAATCTAGTGGAATAAGTAAAGATGCAGTCTGGGACTTCTGCAAATAACAGAAACAATTTAAACCTGGCATATTGGACTGGATGTGTAATATATGTTGTTTTTATTTGTGTGATATTTAAGTAACATCACTTTTATACTTCAGTTAGTTATGAAATTCCAAATTGAAATGCAAGTGACTTTGATGACAATTTTCGAGGACCCGTTTTGGCTAGACAGCGACACATTACAATTACTAGCCAAAAACACTTTTTTCTGCAGGTTTCGCCATTATTTGGATCCATATAATTAGACCCTATAATTTGATATTAGCATACGTAAGAAACCAACTAATGATGTTATATTAGAAAAATGTGTTGTAGTGTATAGGATATATAACCAAGTAGAGTAATATGTTCGGCGTGGTAAGGTATGTAGGGAATAATTATAATGTATTAGTAAAACTGAATTATCCAGCAGGATACAATAGCCTAAGGAGGCCATGATCACCCCCACGCGCCAGAATTTTAGATGATGAGGTGGACGCACCTCAAAATCTGGTTGCGATCCGCAATATTGAAAAAACAGGGACTTCACAATTCGTGTTGAACGCGGCATTAGGTTAGAGCTAAGTAATAGGATAGGCTAGATTGAATATACATATAGATGTTGTAAGATCTCTTTGGCTTGATGTATGATTCTTATATTTGTTTAAATGAAAATAACCTATTAAACCAAGACCAAGCAAACAATTAATCATAGCTTGAATTAAACTACAGTTTACGTATTAGACGAAAAGCATCCGCAGTTGACAAAACCCCAACAAATCAGCTACCACATCCGGGTAAGACTTACGACCTTGTAGTGGATCGTTATGGCGGCCATCGTAAGGATAAGTTCTCTCTGCCACAGAGGTGTCAGACGTAAGTGTTTAGGCGTATTTGCCCGTAATTTAACGAATGTGTATTTTTTATTATAATATCTGGTTTAGTCAAATGAGCGTTATACCTAATCTACTGTACTGAACTCTGCTTTTCAAGTTCATAGCCATTAGTGTTACTTTACATGCGCAGTGAGTTGCTATCTACATCTAGCTAGGAGATGTTCAGTTACAATTAAGATTGGCAAGTTGTTTATGTACATTATTGTAGTTATGTAATGTTATTTGGCTCTAAGCCGTTCTATAATCATTTAAGTCCATCGCAAATAGTTGTTATTACTGTACTCGAAAACTGCTAGCTAGCTTCGACCTCAACTAAGTTCTGAACAAGGACTGATTCGTTTAATTTTATTGTTTATTCGGACGGCTGGCTGGCGGATTGATGATATATGGGTGCACATTGTTGTCATAGGTGGAGACATGAAATAAATCTACTAACATTTAGCCGGACTCGAAAAAAAATACGCTTCCTGTGAACACGTATATCTATACATGAAATATCTCTGTACTCTATTTACTAGCGGGTGAATTTAGTATACCCTTCGCCAACAAACCTGTTAACAATCAGATTTTCGGCTTGTCGTCCCACTCAATGAGACGTTACCTTGTAAAGGGCTCACTGCTGCCACCATGGTCGCGAAATAAATGTAATTCGTTTAACCGAGTTGGACTCATTAGAGGGAGACAACCAGGGGAAACTTATTTTTAACATGTTCGTTGATTGCAAGGATATGCTTCCTTAGCTGCGACCAAATAAAGTAACCAGCTATATTGCGAGAGTTCTTTGTCAATGACTGCCGGTATCATAATTATTCACGTCGATTCTAAACTCATAAGTATTACTGTAGTTTTAGGCCTTGCTGGTGAGAAATCAGGCTCTCAATATAATCTTTCACTTGTATTATTACATTTAGGCAACTCATCTATCAATCCCGCACACTGTGGCCTGAATCAAATTATAATATAGCATGTAAACACAGCCTGAATCTTTTTAAAATACCGGTTGTGGAATTGAGTTCAGCTGCTTGTGTAAACACACACCTTTGTATTTTTTTATAAACAAGTTTATCGAATACAGACACAATTTTTTCCTTGCTTAACTAACAGTCTGCATATGATGACCTTAGGCGATTTGATTGGGCAACACAACTTAGTCTGTTTATTCAGTGTTTTGATTAGATAGTTGAGTATATTCATGATGGGGTGGCCTTGACCTAATATGTAAATTAGATTAGAATCAACTTTGTCATTGAACAGTACAAGTACAGTACAACGAAATGCAGTTAGAATCAAACCAGAAGTGCAAATAGAAGAGAGCAGAACATTTATGAGTATTAAGTATAATGTATGTTACAAGTGGGATGTATTATGTATAGATGTGCAGTGAAGGCAAATGCATGTACAAATGGCAATTCTAAATGTGCAATGAAGGCAATTTGAAGGTTTTATTGAGGAAACGGTTTTATTCAATTGTTTTTCAAATACAATGTATGAATTGCGGGACCATGCTTTTAAAGGAAAACATCATTTTTTTATGGCAGAACATTGATAATTCTTGCTGACTGAATTTAATTTACTCCACATCTGCCTTTTTTATTTCATTTACTTTTTGGAACAAAGCATATGTGGAAACGTATTACAGTATAGCCTTATCTTTTGTTTTGTTGCATTGTCGTATTTTAACACAGTTTTTATTTGAACAGTAGAGTGATTGATGTTGAATGATGCAAATCATCAATGGCGTTGTCTTTTCTTGCAGCTCTGTTTCATCGCAGCTCTCTTCTCCTACGACCCCTGGGAGTACAGCAAAAGGACCAAGATCGTCCCTACCAGTTGACCGCTAGGATTCATGGATCCCTGTCTCTCTATAGTATGATTTATTTTCTTAGTTTGTTGCACGTGAAGATTAATAATGAGATTTTGTTATTATCCTTGAGTTAAACCAACTCTTCCAGAGTACTGTGGCCATGTTAGGGGTCTAATTAAATACAGACCAGGCTACATATCAAATAACTTTCAACCAATACAATTGATTAAGGCCATACAACGTTGCATTGTCTCTTTTTAAACCATTAGATTTAGTTTAATTATTAATTCAAACATAAGAATAGGTTGCTGCTACTGGTTTGTGATTCAGATCTGTGACTAAGGAAAGACCAAGGCTTGCTTGAGCCTGCCTACTGTCTGAGATTCAGAGTTGCAACCCTTCACCAATTCTAAAGACTACATTATATTGGTGTGGTGTGAACAGTGCTCAGAGAAAATGTCACTCAGAATTATGAAGGTTATCTTCACAACAGTATACATTGCTTCAGTTCACCACACAAACAGTGTACACTGTAAGCTTTAATTTATTTCATGGTGTATTCATCCATATCAAAAACCATTAAAGATTTACTTAATCTTTTGTACATAGCCCCCCATTTTAGAGTGCCATAGGTATTTGTACAGATTAACATTATGTACAATTTCCTGTTTAGTATTTTGTTGCATATCCCTTGCATGCAATGATTACCTGAAATCAGCAAGCCATAGACATGCTCAGATGCTGTCTACCTTCCATTGGCTCTACCAGGCCTGTACTGCAGCCATCTTTGGTTCCGATTCTTTTTTTTCCTTTTTATTCCAATCTTGTCTTTAACATGTGAAAGGCATGATCAAATGGATACAGATCAGGTGATTGACTTGGCCAATTAAGAACTTTCACTTTTTAGCTCTCAAATACTTTTTGTATTACTATGGCAGTGGGATTGGGATCAGTGTCCTGCTACATTTAAGTGCTGTCTAATCAGTTTAGATTCAATTTGTGTGATTGACTTGGCCAAAATGTGGAAAGTTCATGACTGACCATGAGCTGACTAGTCCATTTTATTAAACACAAAACAAATATTTGTACCCTATACACATTAGTTGTTTTTACATTCTAAAAACATGTCAGAGATGTATATTTTTTACTAGGCCAATTTGGCTGACTTTTGGCTGGTTATAAAATGCATGCATTTGATTCAGTGATTAATCTTATTCCCCTGTCCCTTAAGAGGTAAGTTCTGTGTGTGGATGTATGTTTAATCATTTAATATTTGGCCTTTTTGCAGCAGGCTCTGGGTCCAAAGCTGCCTCCCTGCATTGGACTGGAGAGCGTGTGGTGAGCGTATTGCTGCTGGCTTTAGGGCCTGCTGCTTACTACATTCCTGGCCCTGCTATTGACTACTCGCTGGCTGCTGCCCTCACCCTGCATAGCCACTGGTAAGAGAACTGTTTTCCCTACATTTGCATGACGTTTCATAGGGTTAACAGTTTTCTGTAAAAAAATGAGTTAATAATGGAAAAGTGCAATCAAATGTATGTACATGACCTTTCTGCTCTTGCAAATAAGATCTAAAGTAACAATTAGCCAATGTGTCTTTGCATTTATTTTGCTAACATTTACAAGACCATTTAGGTGAGTGAAATGTCACCCTGGGTCAATATGCAATTGCTAGACCACTGACTAAATGGAAGTGGCAGGATTTAGTACAAATCCTAGTCATGTGTAGTATTAAAACCCTTCGGTATTTGTTTTGGGCACTTGGATATCTAATCAGCATGTCCATCTAATAAAACTAGCTAATTCAGTTGTAAAGCTTGTAATTGTTTTGAAACATGATGCTTGAATGGGAACAATGGCAAATATTGAAAATGTGTCAACATTCCATAAATCATTTTTAGTCATTGTTGAACTGTCTGAGGTATTGTCGCAGTTCAAATTCTCCACCTGCTTTGAAGCATTATGTATGACTTTTAAATTCATGCAATCATTTATTATTTGTGGAATAATCAAAATACAATATTTTCTGTATGTATGTGAAATTTAAAAGTTTGTAAAATTAAAAAGATTCTCGCCCCGCAATAAAGTTGGGAACCTCAAATCAATTGACATGCATTAAAGATGTGGGTTCATACATTCAATCATACTTTTACGTGTCATCTATGCCAAGATGAGTAGGCTAAATAACAGAATACAACAATTACCACACATGCCAACTATAATTTACATTAGTTCTCGGTCACTTAGTAGGTTGACGTCTTTTCTAAACATGAAAATACGGCATAACCTGAATGTACAGTTACCTACTGTTTTAGACTTGTGTACCATTCTGCAAAGTGTGTGTAAGCAGGTGAGTTTGGCACAGGGATGTGCCATATTACAGGCAATTCTGATTTAAATCCTGCAATGCTGAACTTGCATGTAACTATACAGTATGTTCATCTTAAAAAGTATGCCATTGTCTGCTCTTCGTTTTAATTCGGCTTCATTGCATGTGTTGCATATCTTTGTTCCCATTAATTCCTCATACCATGGGCTACTTGTGCATGTGGAATTTTAGTCAAGCAGTGCCTGATGTCTAACTGCATTCCCTTTGTTACTAATGGATCATGCTATGTCAGAGTTCAAAAATCCTATAATTCTCCACAACAGAAACTTTGTGAAAACTGTCAGATTCACTGCCGTAGTGATACAGTAGTTGTCTGTGTTCTTCAGACTCTACATCAGCTATTGTTAAAGCTGCCTGCTGTAGGTTTCTCAGCATTGTTTTCCCATTCACTGTTCCTCCTAATTAGTATCTATATTGTATAGATTCATTAAGCATGCTGGAGTTCTGGATGAATTCTAAAATAATAAACCTAATCTCTCTTAAACAGGATTTGTGCTAGATGGGGGGATAAAAAAGAAACTTAATTTTGTTTAAAAGAAAATGTCCTTAATGCTAATTTGTTTTCAGATTATTTTAAGTACTAGACATCTGGAAACGGCAAAGAAATGCTTAACCATCTTCATATTATATAGGCCTAGTCAGATATGCAAATCACGCTTGTGCATTATACTATAAATCAACAGAGAAATGTATCCCTTTTTATCTCGCAAAGATTAACACGTAGTATTGAAAGGTTTTATTGTCTGGTTTCTCATTTAGACCTTTTGGAGACACTGCTGACAGACTCTCGCCTCAAAGGTTTGAGTAATTTGCTAATTTTAACTAGGGATGCACCGATATATCAACTAGCAATCGGTAAAGGCCGAGTATAGGCAAAATCTAATAATCGGTATCATCGTATTGCTTTAAATTTGTTTATTTCAGACTGATTGTGCTTTCCAGTGTTTCTGCTGTGTTCATTTTACAGGGTTGTTCTGGCATAACCGTAGCTGCCACAGCAAGAAGAAAATACATTCCTGACATCAAGTTTTTGTTAGACACATGAGTTGCATTTTCTTGGTACATAGTTAGGCTGTCGAGTTACAGCACTGTTATTCAAGTTATTGAGCTCCTGGTGCTACTGTATTCATGAGTGATTTGGGAAACAGAGCACACTGTCCTCGTAGTCAGAGCCTGCCAATGAATTGCATGGTCTTCAGTAGAGGTGCCTCTCTGTGACTCAGGAGCTGTCCCTGGTATAGGATGGACTCCCAAACAAGGGGATATGAAGCCTGGGAACCTCTTTAACAGCTGTATTATCTTTTCAAACTCTCCTGCATGTTCTGCTACTACTAGTGTTGCTAGAAGCCCAGCCTGAAAAACAAATACATTTGCCTGTGGAATGCTAGGCGACTTCTCCGGACAATTATAAACCGTTATCAAGTAACAGTTACTGTCACACAGTTACTGTAACAATTCTCAGTCACACTTGCCATATCCTGAAAGAAATTATAATACATTGATTTAAGCAATAGACAATACAGGTGGAAACCTAACAAAACTGAAAAACCACATTGTAAAATTACAGATAAAGATGTAGTCCTCAGATCTTAACAATGTTCAGAAACACAGCTATTTTAAAGAAATTACTACTTAACAAATTCATCCAAAGACCACTAAAGGCAGTTAAAGCAATTTTGACAGTTAAATACGTTATTTAATACATTTATATCCAGATTGTATAATGTACATTCCAGAAATGGAATGTGTATTGATCATGTAATTGATACTTTTTTCATTCATAATCAGACTTATTTTGGACTTTTTTTTTTAATTAATACACTGCTCAAAAAAATTAAGGGAACACGGAATCATCACAGTATAACACTAAGTCAGTTAAACTTCAGGGATATCAATCATAATATATGAGGAGCATAAGCGATTGTGAATCGCTGAATGTCACCTGTTTTGGTGTAAATGAAAATGACAACAGGTGCACTGGAGAGGCAAAAGCAAGACAACCCCCAAAAGGGAATGGTTTTGCAGGTGGTGGCCACACAATTGCTCTATCCTTATCCTTCCTGACTGAGTCTTCTCTAGTTTAGTGTTTTGCTAGTGTCACTACTGGTAGCATGAGGCGGTACCTGCAGCCCATCCAGGTTGTACAGGCAGTCCAGCTCCTCCAGGATGGCACATCCATACGTGCCGTCGCAATAAGGTTTGCTGTCTCCCAGTACAGTCTCGAGTATGGAGGAGATACCTGGAGACAGGCAGTTACACAAGGAGAGCTGGACAGGGTCATAGAAGGGCATCAACTCAGCATCAGGACCGGTATCTGCTCCTTTATGCGAGGAGGAACAGGGCACTGCCAGAGCCCTACAAAATAACTTCCAGCAGGCTACTGGTGTGCATGTTTCTGACCAAACTGTCAGAAACAGACTCCATGAGGGAGACATGAGGGCATGATGTCCTCTAGTGGGACCTGTGCTCACAGCCCAGCACCATGCAGCTCGATTGCCATTCACCAGAGAACACCAGAATTGGCAGGTCCGCCATTGGTGCTTCGTTATCTTCACAGATGAGAGCAGGTTCACATTGAGCACATGCAACAGATGTGAAAGAGTCTGGAGATGCCATGGTGAATGTTGTGCTGCCTGCAACATCATCCAGCAAATACCAGTTTGGCGGTGGGACAGTGAGGGTCTGGGAAGGCATATCCTTGGAGGGTCGCACAGACCTCCACGTGCTAGCCAACGGTACCCTGACTGCTGTTAGGTACCAGGATGAAATCCTCAGACCCATCATCAGACCTGGTGCAGTGGGCCCTGGGTCCCTCCTGGTGCAGAATAATGCCTGGCCTCTTGTGGCCAGAGTGTGTAGGCAGTTCCTGGATGATGAAGGCATTGATTCCATTGACTGGCCCTCACGTTCCCCAGACCTGAATCCAATTGAGAACCTCTGGGACGTTATGTATCGCTGCCAAGTAGCACCACAGACTGTCCAGGAGCTCATTGATACCCTGATCCAGGTTTGGGGGTGATCCCTGAGGACACCATCCACCGTCTTATCGGGGGGGGGCCATACACAGTACTGGGGGCCATACACAGTACTGAGTCACATTATGAGTTGCTGTGATGAAATTCACACACGTTGGAACAGCCTGTGATTTCAATTGTTTACTTTGATATTTGGTGGGAGTTAGAATCCAGCCCTCAATCGGTTGGTGATTTTGGTTTCCATTGACCGCTGTTACGTAATTTTGTTCTCAACAAATTACACAATGTACAGTAAAATTTTTGTTTAATATATTTCCTTCATTGTGACCCGATGTGTGATTTAAGTGTTTCCTTAATTTTTTTGAGCAGTGTATATTTTATATAGGCTATTTGTAATCTGGATAGTAATTAGTGGGAGAATAGGATTATGATGTAATATTGTAGTTTTAATCTGTCTTGCGTATTTCTTGTATTGTCTTCTCTCCAGGGGGATTGGACAAGTGTTAACAGACTACATTCACGGAGAATCAAAGATCAAGTTCGCCAACGCATGCCTGTTCCTGTTGTCAACTGTCACCTTTGCCGGTCTTTGCTACTTCAACCACAATGATGTGGGCATTTGCAAAGCAGTGGCCCTCTTATGGAGCAAATGATTGGACTGAAGCTTTGGTTGAGCACTGAGACATCAACATTGTGTTCTAGTATTGTAAACATTCAAGGGATTATATGTCAATGATATAAATACATCATTTTTGGCTATTACAGTGATTCAGTTGTTTTAATTGTAGTTCATGTTGTGTTTGGGAGACTTTATAGAGGTGTGCATTAGGCATCAATGGGTCTCTCTTTGGCATGCTAATGATTTACTCCTGTTGATTTTTATGATCTAGACTAAACACAGGTATCCCCTGACCTTCTGACCTCTATCAAACACACAACTATTTGCTACAATTTAAATGTTATACCTTTTACCTGAGTGTTTTTTCCCCTATTTGTTAATGAATGTTAAGATAGAAATGTATTGTGTCATACAGATGATCATCTCATGTTGGTGGAATAGACAGTGCTGTCATGGTTCAATGCATTTCTATATCCAATGTTCTAAACACCAAGTACAATTTGGTTATCGACCTGGTAATATTCCAAACAGTTATGTAAGGCTTATTATGAGAGGGAGTATTGACAGTAATTCACATATTTGGCCTGGTATTTTTTTTTCGGGGGGGGGGGTAGGGGAGTAAATCAGCCATGATTGAGCAGAGATCTGTAAACCATCTATATTAGCATCATTTTAAAGTGTCATGGACCATGCCAACCACAGCACCGCAATCTGCAGTAGGCTCTGGGACCCACAACCTGGGACAAATATATTATGCTGAATTTTGGTTCCTTCAGTATGACAAAATCTCTCACCACATCTCTCTGTACCTACTTTGACGTAAAATCATCATAGAATAGTTGGGTGATACAAATGGCAATCCTTGTCATTATCATGAATTGATGCAAGAACAATAAAATTGAACACAGTTATTGCAGTTGATTTATTAACCTTTAACTACTTGTTTGTTTTAGCCATCACTTGTCCCAATAACCCATATTAGTGCACTTATTTCATTTCCAACTTCACATTTCTCTAGTATAGTCTAATTGGAAGTAACAGTTTCAGCGGTATGGTCATATTAAGTTTATTGTACCAGGTCAATTATGTAGCCATTGCAGTCTTATGTCAGTCACTAATCTGTAAATACCTGATACTGCCCTTGAAGGCCAAATAGCAGTCATTGTTGCTTAGTGCTACAAATGTAGGTCGCTTGACCTTTCTTGTCCAGTTTGATTGACAAGCAAATGGGTGTGACCAGTGGCAGTATCAAAGTCATAATAGCTGTACTGTTCTGAACCTCAGGTCCATTCAAAAGACGTTATTTTATAAAATGTTCATCATTCTGAACTTTTCACCTTAATAAACACATCTCTAGGTTAAGTATCCAAACTTACTTAAACACCTGCGCTTCCTCTCGTAACAGAACTACGTAAATAATCTGTGACAATATCCTTGTTTTGTAATGTGCCTAATTTACCTATGGTGTGCTTGGCATCATATTCCTACTTGAGTATCTGGCAGGAATGTAACTTTCTTAACTCAATTTCTCAACATGGTCCTGTGTCAGCAGATGTTGTCCAAGTGTCCACAAGTGAAGCATAGCTGCCATTAAATATTCTACATAACATGCAACAAACACTAAAGGTGCATGCACTTGGCCAAAATGGCAAAGAGCTTTATTTCTGTACTCTTCGGCGGAAAGTATTACATTATGTTTTTGTGTTAAGAACGATGAAGGTCTTGGTGTTCGTCCTTATATTGGTCATGTAAATGTCTCTGAAATGGCTTTGAAAATTCAGCTTTGTTTGTTTTAGGTTTCAGTTGACTATCCAAATCTGTCATGTCCAATTTTTACATATTTTGTTTTGTGAAAAATAATGCACCTTAAACCTCAAAATAAAGTGGATATTATGTACAATGTAGTTTATTGTATTGTAAAACAGGGTACTGAGAAGACACAATCAGATTTGTACACTTCAGACATTTCTGCCTGTGAGAAAGTGTTCTAATGGTTTTGAGCAAAAGCCTTTAAGTTCCCTAAAAATGTGTTAGAAAATGTGAATGTGTAAAATGAGTCAAATCATGTGTGAGCTCTGCATCATTAAAGAGCCACTCTAGTTACATAATCACATTAAATTGACACTCTAAAAGCACTTTTCAGTAAGTGACCTGACCCTGTCTCTCACCACTAATCACAATCAAATTGAATTGGTGTGTAGCAGGTTGCTTTGGGAGGGGGATGCACTGCTTTTTAATTGGCTGGAAGTGGTTGTCTCACATTTTGCCTTCAAACCAATGATTGATATTCAAGATGGGAATTTTAAGACTCTTTAAAGGCCCAGTGCAGTCAAATATGATTTTACTTTTTATTTCTATATTTCCATACTTTGAATTTGATATCACAATGAAATTGTAAACAATTATGGCAAACCTCTTTAGTGAGAACAAAAAAATACAGAATTTCAGCCTGCTTAGATGCAATGGAAAAGTTAATGACATGTGATCTGTTGTTAAGGCCTATTCAACTTAAGTCCCAAGGGGTGTTGCAGAAAACTGATTCATAACCTACTGTCAAACAAGAAATTGAGCAATCTTGAGTTTCGTCTCCTGAACCAAACATGCTGCCTACTAGGTGGTAGCAAGTTTGAGAGGATCTTGTTCTTTCCATGCGAATAAAATGCGCTGATCAGGTTGGATAACAATCAGATTCTATTACATACATTTAATTATACTTATTATACTTTGTATTGTTGACATAATAACAATGATTAATATATATATATATTAAACTATAAACAAACACAGTGAGTGTAGATGACATGGAACTTCAGGATAGGAATATTTTTGTTACCTAACCACTTCCTCCACTGAGTCGTCCTCTGTTAACAATTAAAGTTACTGTCGCACTTTCTGGATGAAAACTTCAGTGTTATTGGAAATAATGAGAGGTTAACATGTTTTGTTGTAGCCTCTGTAACCATTCAATATTATTAGATATTTGACCCAGGTCTGTAGTCCAATTACATTGTTATTGTACTGTTACATCAACAAACCTATGCCCATTCAAACAGTTTAATTGGTACATGGCATCATTCATTTGTAATGCACTTTTTTCTGTCATGAACAGGTAATTTGAAGTCTGTTTTAGGTTATTATCTCTAGACAACATTAATATACTTTTATAGTGCAATCAATTCAATTATAAAGGATGACAGAATAACAAGGATTAATCAGGATTAGGTTTCTCAGTGACCATAACTAGATTTCTTCATGCTGAATGAGGTTTGGCTAGGACTGGCTGTTACATTGCCACATGTTATTATGTGTACTTGATGTCTTGTGTTCTGCTCTCCTCTGTCCTTCACACATCGGGTTCCCCTGGATTGGTCCATCCCTCTGTCATTCTCTATTTGTCCTCTTGTTCCCAGTTACTCATTAGCCAATCCACTCACCGGTCACTTGTCAGCTCCTTACTGCACCACCTTTTTAAATACAGCCTTGGAAGCATCCAGAGAGGAGCTTCATTGTTGACTTTAGGAGACATTGTTGCCACTTCTGTCTTTAGTCCGCATAGTTACATTTTATGTGCTTCCTATTGTAACCTTGGTTGTATACAGATCTCCTGTGTCTGTCTTGAATTTATTGTTATTAATTTAGGATTATTAATCATTGTTGTTTTATTTGGGGAGATTAAACAGGTAAGATGCCCTGGGGTCTACACTTATCCCGTAGGCGATTTTCTGTTAAATACATTAGGCTAAGGGCGAGTGCCACCCCCTGTCAGTTTGGTTAGTCAGCTCCCTTGTGGTCTAGATGGGAAGTCTTTGTTTATTTTTTGTCTTCTGCACTGCCCGTGTTCCCTCTCCCTTTGTTTGAGTGCTGGTGGTTGACACCCTCATTTGTTCATTTGCCTTATTTACAAAACTAAAGACCACCCTTTTGCAATCTCCTATACTTGGTTTCTGTGTCCATCTTTTGGCAGTATTATGTTGTGGCTCCCAGGAGCAACCCTGGACGTGCCACTGGGCCGTAACACCGGTTCAGGAATGACTTCAAACAACAGGGCAGATCAATGGCAGGTGAAGAAAGGCTCAGAGAAGGTGACCACCACTAACCTGGCTGGAGAGAAAGATGAAGACCAAAGAAAGACATCATTAACACACAATTATGGAGACCTATATCATTATGACAAACTACAATAGAGACATACAAACGTCTCAGGAAGTTCCCTATAATGCTGTAAAAGACAGCAGTTTAAAAAAAAGCCTCATTCCCCACTCATTGTACAAAGCTGGAGGGGATGTTCAATATTATGACTGCATGGATGATTTGTTGTGGGAATTCCCTGTATTAACAACTATTCTGATGTTAGTGCTGGGAAATGCCTGGGTCCACACAATATGATATTATCACAGTACTACTGTGCCTGTACAATATGATACATATAGTAATTTTCACAATTCTCAAAATTCTACGTATTGAGTATCTTTACTGGGATTTTATTGCAATATTTCAAACATACAGTGGGGCAAAAAAGTACTTAGGCAGCCACCAATTGTGCAAGTTCTCCCACTTAAAAAGATGAGAGAGGCCTGTAATTTTCATCATAGGTACACTTCAACTATGAGAGACAAAATGAGAAAAAAAAAAATCTGGAAAATCACATTGTAGGATTTTTAATGAATTTATTGGTAAATTATGGTGGAAAATAAGTATTTGGTCAATAACAAAAGTTAATCTCAATACTTTGTTATATACCCTTTGTTGGCAATGACAGAGGTCAAATGTTTTCTGTAAGTCTTCAGAAGGTTTTCACACACTGTTGCTGGTATTTTGGCCCATTCCTCCATGCAGCTCTCCTCTAGAGCAGTGATGTTTTGGACCTGTCGCTGGGCAACACGGACTTTCAACTCCCTCCAAAGATTTTCTATGGGTTTGAGATCTGGTGACTGGCTAGGCCACTCCAGGACCTTGAAATGCTTCTTACGAAGCCATTCCTTCGTTGCCCGGGCGGTATGTTTGGGATCATTGTCATGCTGAAAGACCCAGCCACGTTTCATCTTCAATGCCCTTGCTGATGAAAGGAGGTTTTCACTCAAAATCTCACGATACATGGCCCCATTCATTCTTTCCTTTACACGGATCAGTCGTCTTGGTCCCTTTGCAGAAAAACAGCCCCAAAGCATGATGTTTCCACCCCCATGCTTCACAGTAAGTATGGTGTTCTTTGGATGCAACTCAGCATTCTTTCTCCTCCAAACACGACGAGTTGAGTTTTTACCAAAAAGTTCTATTTTGGTTTCATCTGATCATATGACATTCTCCCAATCCTCTTCTGGATCATCCAAATGCTCTCTAGCAAACCTCAGACAGGCCTGGACATGTACTGGCTTAAGCAAGGGGACACGTCTGGCACTGCAGGATTTGAGTTCCTGGCGGCGTAGTGTGTTACTGATGGTAGCCTTTGTTACTTTGGTCCCAGCTCTCTGCAGGTCATTCACTAGGTCCCCCCGTGTGGTTCTGGGATTTTTGCTCACCGTTCTTGTGATCATTTTGACCCCACGGGGTGAGATATTGCGTGGAGCCCCGGATCGAGGGAGATTATCAGTGATCTTATGTCTTCCATTTTCTTATAATTGCTCCCACAGTTGATTTCTTCACACCAAGCTGCTTACCTATTGCAGATTTAGTCTTCCCAGCCTGGTGCAGGTCTACAATTTTGTTTCTGGTGTCCTTTGACAGCTCTTTGGTCTTGGCCATAGTGGAGTTTGGAGTGTGACTGTTTGAGGTTGTCTTATACTGATAACAAGTTCAAACAGGTGCCATTAATACAGGTAACGAGTGGAGGACAGAGGAGCCTCTTAAAGAAGAAGTTACAGGTCTGTGAGAGCCAGAAATCTTGCTTGTTTGTAGGTGACCAAATATTTATTTTACCGAGGAATTTACCAATAAATTCATTAAAAATTCTACAATGTGATTCTCTGGATTTTTTTTTCTCATTTTGTCTCTCATAGTTGAAGTGTACCTATGATGACAATTACAGGCCTCTCTCATCTTTTTAAGTGGGAGAACGTGCACAATTGGTGGCTGACTAAATACTTTTTTGCCCCACTGTATTTGAGTATCATCTGCATAGCTATGGTAATTAATGTTGTTCTGTAGAATTTGGCCCAGAGGTAGCATATAGAGATTGAACAGAAGCGGTCCGAGAACTGATCCCCGGGGAACTCTCTCATACCCTATCAGATTCATGATTGCCAATGGTGACAAAGTAACTCCGGCCATCTGAACCAATTAAGGACTGTCCCGGAGAGTCCTACACAATTTTCCAGCCTGCCTAGAAGTGTTCTATGATCTACAGGGTCAAATGCTGCACTGAGATCTAATAGAACCAGACATGTTATTTTATCCAGATCAGTATTCAGACCTAAATCATTTAAAACTTTTATCAGAGCCATTTTAGAACTGTGGTGAGGTCGGAATCCTAAAATTTGTCTAAGAGACTGCTTGAGTTCACAAAATTGCCGAGTTGATTGAAAACAACCTTCTCAGTGATATTGGCTATAAAATGGAGATTTGATACAGGTCTATAGTTGTTCAATATAGATAGCGTCCAGTGTTCTCTTTTTCAATAGAGGCTTAATGGCAGCTGTTTTTAGAGACATTGGGAAAATGTCTGATTGCAGAGAGCCATTAACTATTTGCTGTATATCCATTGTTATAGAGGTAAAAATAGTTTTAAAAAAGTCAGATGGCAGTGTGTTGAGACAACATGTGGAAGCTTTAAGATGCCGAATTGTTTCTTCTAGGAATTTTTGATCAATTGTATTAAATTGCGACATAATAACCAAGTTATGTCTTGGTGGTCGTAGTCATGGCAGAGTGTCATTGTTTGACTGTGTAGTTCTGATGGTCCGTCTAACACTTTTAATTTTTTCACTAAAGAAACACGCAAATTCATTACATTTCACAGTGGACACGAGTTCTGATGCTATCTGCTTTTAGGGGGTTTGTAGGCTTGTCGACCATGGAACATAGAGTGCGGGTATTACTGATATTCTTGTATGCAAACAATAAACCTATTTACTACATCCTACAGGAACAGCTGATTTTATTTAGGGCTAATCAGAATCACTTCAGTTGATGTAAAGTGACAGCAGATAACCTTTCTAAATTATTTCACATGTGGTTTAATAGAAACATATGTACAACCCCTATTATAAAAGGTGTGCACACTTATGCAACCGAGACATTGACCGTTTTAGGTTATTCATTTGTTTTTTCAATAATTAAAAACAAATGGATTAAAGGTGAACAAATATCTGACAGGACTTATCTTCATTTCATTCATTAATTAAACAAAAGCTGCATTTTTAATAAAAGTGTGTAGACTTTTTATATCCGCTGTAGGAGTGTCATTGTCATCACAGTGTCATTGCTAGTGTCATTGTCATCACAATGTCATTGCTAGTGTCATTGCCATAACATTGTCAAAACATCACCCATCTGTGCTCATCTCAAACATGGATTATAGTAAAGTAATAAGAAATTCATCTCTACCTTGTTTTGTTTATTGCTCCGACCTTCATAGTCATTTGTGAAGTTTTTAAGGGTAAGGATTTAACCTTATCAAATTTATTGGTAGCCAGAGATAAACCTCACACGTTTCCTATTATTATTATTAATTAATTTACAATAATCCTACGAGCAAACTAACTGTAAATGATATTGCAAGACACCTTCTGTCGCTCATTCAATGTCAACATTTTAATGTATTGGTCTTAGACTAGAGACAAAGTCGGACACAAACAGAGAAAGCAAATACATTTTACCCAAAATCAAGCCTTATGCAAATTTGCCTGCAAGGGAGTGTGTCAAGTGCATCCATATAAATGTTTGTGAAGCCTACATACAAACATTTGTCCTCAGTTGCACTTCTATATGATCCATCTTTTGATCCAGACAAAGTCACTAACAGTTAAGTTACAGCCTGTCAACATTCTGTAGGGTGGAGATTCAGGTTAGAGTTTGATAAGGCTCCACACCATAAATGTAACTTGCTGATTTAGTAATTACATAATTATGGATAATTAAGCACAATAATTATAAAGAAATGTTAAACAAACTCTTGATAATCTAAATTTAGAGTTGTTTTTTTTACACATCTGTCCACTGAAGCACTGGACTGAATAAGAGACATTCATCATAAATATAGTTTAAAAAAAACTAGCAATGTCCCTGAACTGTTTTTCATGCTGATTATAGTAGGCAATATGCCTCAAATGATACACATAATTTTTGAAAGTCCCCTTCAAAAATAGTTGTTGTTTTTGGTTTAATATAACACCCTAGGGTTATAGAGCTGGAGCGTGTCAAATATTATGAGTGGATAGTTTGTTGTTGTGGGACTTTCCTGGTCTAAAACAACACAAAAAATGTCTGTTGCTATTTCTCAATAACAAATACTATAGATCTCCTAAATATATGGACTGCTAATAAACATAAAATCTAATGTCCTGTATATAATGTCCATGTACTGTAGGTGCTACAATGTTAGTTTGAACTTCTGGAGCTGATCCCGAGATCATCCCTTATTATTTGGTTGTCAGGGTACTAATGCACTTACAGTACTTCTGTTTCTCAATGACTGATGTAAGAACCACCACGTGGTGTGAAGGAT
This sequence comes from Esox masquinongy, assembly GCA_016801175.1. NCBI lineage: Eukaryota > Metazoa > Chordata > Actinopteri > Esociformes > Esocidae > Esox > Esox masquinongy. Next base: position 51,500 of record JACXGI010002262.1, on the reverse strand, counting down.
TGTACTACACATACAGTATAAATCTCAGCCCAAGTGATGCACAAGAGCTTCATATGAAGAGTTAAATCACTTAAACTCTCTTCCAGCGAGACAGTCACATCCATGCTCCTGAATACTGACAACCATGCCACTTCCAAGCACTTCAGGTAAGTTGGCATTCTCCAGTGGGGGTTAAAACACTGTCTATCGGCAGTGTTTGTAATATAGTTATCCATTGAAAGAATATCTATAGTAATATTCTTTTAATAGATAACTATTCTGTTTGTAATGAGTAATCTTCTACATTTTAGACTGAATAAACCTTTACTACAATTGTTATTTCTTCTAGGATATAAATGTGCTATTTTGCTCTGTAGGTCTTCAGATGTTTGAGTAATACCTCTCTGGACTCTTCCTTGCAGAACTGAAAAAGTCTAGAAATATTAAGGGTCATTACACAGATGTGCATGGTCTGCCTTGCATTGAGAAGATAGTGTGCTCTGTGGATGAGACCCCTGAAGCCATCACTACGACCATCAGAGGAACTATCCCGGAGTGGATTACAGGCAATTTCCTCAGAAATGGACCAGGAAAGTTTGAGATCGGTAATAATAAGTGAGTATATTTGACTCCAATCAGATGGAGAACTGCAACAACTATTGTTGTATATGCACAGTATCTATGATTTTAATGTAGGTCTCACCAAATCAAAGTACTACTCAAAATTTTAACATTGACAATTTATTGTTAGATTTAACCATTGGTTTGATGGAATGGCCCTCCTGCATCAGTTTAAAATCGCGGCTGGCCAGGTGACCTACAAGAGCCGCTTCCTGGGCAGCGACAGCTACATGGCTAACAATGAACACAGACGTATTGTTGTGTCTGAATTTGGTACTGTGGCCATGCCAGACCCTTGCAAGAACTTCTTTCAGCGCTTTTTGTCCCGGTTTGAAATGCCAGGTGAGTTAACGGTCGTTTAAAATTGAAAAAGAACACTGGGACAGAATTCATTTGGCTTTTATTAATCACATGGAAACCCTCTTTGGTCCACAGGCTCGTCAGATAATGACAATGTAAGCTTTGTGACATACAAGGGTGATTACTATGTAAGCACAGAGACAAACTTCATGCACAAAGTGGATCCTGAAACGCTTGAGACAAAAGAAAAGGTAGAGCAATACACTAATCCTGCTTTGGAGCTACTAGAGGTTGCATATTTCCCATTACTTGTAAAGGTCTATTGACTGAAAATACTGTATACAGGCAACATTGTTTTGTTGGTACAATACTTTTTGTTACACTAGTTTGACTTAAAACTAATGTAGCTCAGTCCTGGAGCAATTCTATCAATGCTTTGTATTGTGTTTTATGCTCTGACTCAATTAGAATGAACTGATGCTAAATGAGCAACAACTAATGGGGATCCTATAAACAAAATAAAGTAACAGTGTATACAGCAAGTGTTCCATTCAGCAACCAAATAAACAAATACATTTTTTCATCTTTATTAAGAGACAAATCGCATGATTGAAGGGCTGTAAAGATATTGTTGTTCTCAATAGGTGAACTGGAGAAAATTCATTGCTGTCAATGGAGCCACTGCCCATCCTCACACAGACCCTGACGGTACAACATACAACATGGGGAATTCTTACACTGCTAAAGGTAAAGAACACTCCCCATTACTTACACTGCTAAAGGTAAAGAACACTCCCCATTACTATCTTCATTAATGCTTTAACCTGTGCAGCATGCCAGCAAGACTTACCAGTGGTCTGTTTTCCAGGTTCCAAAGAAAGATTCTATATAAAACCAGGCTATCTTTTAATCCTTTCTTAATCAGGTGCATTTTACAATATTATCCGTGTGCCTCCAACAAAGATGCCAGAAAACCTTAAAGAAACCCTGGAGGGAGCTACCGTGGTCTGTTCAATTCCCTCGTTGGACAAGACGAGACCTTCATACTACCACAGCTTTGGTGAGCATACCAGACAAAACCTACAAAGCTCCTTGGCTGATGACCAATTTCATGTGAAAACATATTACCAGTAGGTGGCTCACTCACAAAACCATCTTGAAAAAAAACAATAAGGTTCAATTCTATGTAAATTATAATGGACAGAAATTATTAATCAATACAGCTATGAGTAAATTACAGATGTGGCGATTAATATACTACTTATTTGATTTCAGCAATGTCAAAGAATTACATCGTGTTTATTGAGCAACCTATCAAGATAGACCTCCTGAAGATTGTTACAGGCAAGCTGAAAGGAAAGGGTATCAACGATGCAGTCTACTGGAATCCTGAACTTGAGACTATCTTTCATTTGATCAACAAGCAGACAGGCATGGTAAGAGCTTGTTGGATAATAAGGCCATTATACTATGCCTACAGTGACTAGAGACACCATTATACTAGCCCTATGGTGATTAATCATTACAGTAGAGTTATACATTTAATTTCTGCTTAATTTAATTTTTTTCTAGCTCAACTCAGTGAAGTATTACGCCAAAGCAATGTCCACGTTCCACCAGATCAATGCCTGGGAGGAGGATGGCTTTCTGGTTATGGACATCTGTGCCGCAGATGATGGCAAAGCCATCAACAACTACATGATCCAGAACCTGCGCAAGTCAGGAGAGGCCCTGGACGAGGTTAATCAAATGTTTTATACTTCGGAAACATCCATCCAATTTTAATTAATTTATGAAGCATTTGTAATGGCTTGTTCATTAACATTTTATGTAACTGCTAGCATCAGGAATTCAGTTGATGCATGAGATTGAAAGATTATACATAATGGTTTTCAACAGGTGTACAACACCATGTCCAGAGTGTTTCCCAGGCGATTTGTCTTGCCTCTCAGTGTGAACAGCAAGACACCCTACAAGCAAAATCTAAACACACGCCACAACAGTTCCGCCACTGCCATTAGAATTGCAATGGACAAGGTGTGTACAATAATCGTACATAAGTCTTATACTAAACTTCACCTCTGATATACATGACACATTTCCGAATCAAACGCGATAAACAATTATGTGGCCGCAACTCACTGCAAAATTATTAAATGTCACATGACCTCCTTTATAATAAAATGTTTATTCATGTGCTAAGAAAAAAAGTATTTTAAAGAATGTATTTACGCAAGCCTCCTTTGGCTCTTGAAATGCTTTGTCTAGTCATTTGAGCATTCAAAAACAAATGTGAAGCTATTTATAAAACAGCTCTGAAAATTTGATGAGGTAACCCCCTTATCAGTTTAACAGTCATTAATCTATTACAATAAGTCCGGTTAGAAATGTAACCGGATGTATTTCAAGGCTGTATTAATGGCTTAATGGTCCAGTGAGTTTGTAAGAAATTCTGCCCCCAAAAAATCAGGTACTAAGAAATTATGGCAGAAAAACTGCATAACTGTTGAAAAATTTCAATTCCACTGCCTTACACTGCCTTAGCGCATCATTAACTCTCCCCCTCTGCAGGTGTTCTGCACACATGAGAATCTGCACAGTGAGGAGCTCCATAAGTATGGTGGTCTTGAGTTCCCACAGATCAACTATGTCAAATATAACACTAAACCATACCGCTACTTTTACGGCTGTGGTTTCAGACATCTGGTAGGAGACACACTCATCAAGATGGACCTTGAAGGCCATAAAATGAAGGTTAGTTCATTTATATTGATTCTTCCCTCCACCTGTGACCACTGAATACTGTTTTTGCAATGATGAGTTGAGGCCAAAGTATTTGGCAATGCAATGTGGGAACAGTTGTGGAATACCGATCTAGCAAAAGCACAAGCGGGACAGCGGGAATCAAAAACAAGTCGCAGACAAATGTTTCCTTCTTTATGGACGTTGTTCAATCAATACATTGTAGTCCTTATTGTTCATTCAAAAGACACCTACCATGAATAGGGAACACTTGGTTTCCAGGCATGGAATAACAAAACGAGTATTGACTATGGTCCCTTAATTCACACACAGTATTGATCTTCACTGCTGTGCTTTAAGGTATGGGAACATCCTGGTCTGTACCCTTCGGAGCCTGTCTTTGTACCCTCACCTGATGCAACAGAAGAGGATGACGGTGTCATTTTGTCTGTTGTAATCGCTCCAAATAAGGTCAGTTTACCCTTGAACACCTAACATAAGTATGCCTGTTGGTTAACAAAATACTCCACATGCAAGTGTTAGTGTCCCAAAATTTATGTAAATATTTTCCCTTCTCCAGGACAAGAGCACGTTCCTGTTGATTTTGGATGCCAAAACATTTGACGAGTTAGGCAGAGCTGAGGTGCCTGTGAACATTCCATATGGCTTCCATGGGACATTCAACTCCACTTACTTATAGAAGGCATTTACTGAATCAAAATAAATGTAGGAGGCCCATCAGAGAAACAACCGAAAGGCCTGCACTGTATTTAGTTCCTGCTCTTTGACACCAATGTATCTATTGTAAAGTGTACCTTAAAGGCACCCACCAGAAGTCTATTCTGCCCCTATTTTGCAACTTCAGTACATATTACTAGTCAACTATGCAAAAAGACAAAGAAATACATTATATAACTAGCTTTGAGATTAACACAAACTACCTGCATGTACAATCAGGCTCTGCTGACTGGCAAATCCTGTTGCTGAGGTAATTAGTGAGAGCTATAGCTCCAACAACTGGGGTCAATATTGCTAATCGAATGGCTACCTGGTTACCTGTCTACCTGGTTACCTGTCGAATGGCTACCTGGATATATGGAAAACTGTCAGGAGAGAAATGGTCGCTGCACACCCGGCTCCTCAATGCATCGTTTTGTGCATGCCTGCCATGGCTCTCTATAAACATAATCCATTTCTGCCTGACTCCTGTTTTTTGGGGGAAGCTGAATAAAGATACACTACATTGCAATAGGCTCTGTGCCAAAAGTGACAACGCAGGTAAGATATATTTTAACTGAATTTGTGGCATGATGCACAAGTTAATTTGCATTGGGAGAATTCAATGGACAAAACATTTCAATTGGTGAGCAAAACCAATCTACATATATGGGTACATGTTTTGATCAGCCCTAAAGAATCCCAGAAATGTAAAAGGGGGGAAATGCGAGGAGTCACATTTATCAAAAAAGCTATGTATGTTTGTGACAACACTTTTAAGAGGATTGTAAAAATGTTTTTCAAGCATACTGTCTACCTATGTTAATGCATTATCTATATTGCAGAAGCAAATCTGCCATAAAATCATGATCGAAACCATTCAACTTTGGTTAAAAATTTGCAATCAACACATGCAATTAAAAAAGGCAATATATTCATATTTTATAAATGTTATAAACCTTGGTGCAGATGTTTTTACATGCGGGTGATATTAACATTGAAATCAAACCCAGCCCTGAAATGTAGGCTTGAAAAGAATATCCACATTATGTCTTAGGAAGAGACATCTTTCCTGAAATATTTGAATTGACAATTTAATTTTTTTTGTCACTTCATACTTTGACAAAAATTATGACAAAAAAAATCCTGAGTAAGCTAGCTATCGTCTTTTATGTTGAAAAAGTGTATTTCTATTGGTACAAGGCTTTAAAGCACTGTGCAAAACATTTTTATGCATGTTTAATGATGTTAAATTATTTTGTGTTTTTCTGTTTGTTTACATTTTGTGTTCAATATTGTAAATATCAATCCTATATATGACCAAATTATATTAATAAAGGATATATTAACAAAAGCCATAGTCTAATTGTTTATAATATGGTTTACTCAACACTAGAAATTTGGTCACCAATAAAAAACATTGTAAAGAAAAATAATAAAACAAAACATTCTGTTTTCAATGACTACCGTGCCTAATTTTTTATATTTCACACACTGAAACATCAATCTTTTTAACCAATTCATTACAGTAGGCTACACAGCAGAATGGTAATATTACCCCACATAAATATAAATAACTACTTACATTTTGTTTGCCAACGTAGGATTATGACTGAGAACATTCAAACATACACATCAAAATGAAAGATCTGATGTTGCTGATTAAGATTAATGAGGAACTATTTACAATTGGGAGTAGGACATAAAGCTATGTAGGTTGTCTATCCCTGCAGTTTGTCAGAAATGATAGCCAGGGTACGTCGCAAGTGATCTTTCTTCTCCTTTAGGTTTGACTCCAAGTTTCTGGCCTCCATCAATAGGTTATCCAACTCCCTAACTTGCGAAGCATCCATTGCAGCTCTTTCACTGTAGGAAAAAAAGCGCAACAGTAGTGCGAAAACACATTGGCACCCTTGCAGTTCATTTAAAAAATGCATAATTTATTTTAGAAAATTGTGACAAATGCCAGAAACAGTTATTATGGTCTGATAAGACTAACATTTACAGTTGTGCTCATAAGTTTGCATACCCTGGCAGAAATTGTGAAATTTTGGCACTGATTTTGAAAATACGACTGATCATGCAAAAAACTATCCTTTTATTTAAGGATAGTGATCATATGAAGTCATTTATTATCACATAGTTGTTTGGCTCCTTTTTAAATCATAATGATAACAGAAATCACCCATATGGCCCTGCAAGACAATTTGCATTCTTCTGCACGAAAGCTGCGCATGGGACGCTCTTGGACTTTCCAGCACGACAATGACCCTAAGTACAAGGCCAAGTTGACCCTCCAGTGTTTACAGCAGAAAAAGGTGAAGGTTCTCCTGACCTTAATATCATCAAGCCACTCCGGGGAGATCTCAAACATGCCGTTCATGCAAGACGACCAAAGACTTTGCATGACCTGGAGGCATTTTGCCAAGACGAATGGGCAGCTATACCACATGCAAGAATTCGGGGCCTCACAGACAACTATTACAAAAGACTGCACGCTGTCATTGATCCTAAAGGGGGCAATACACAGTATTAAGAACTAAGGGTTTGCAGACTAATATACAACAGTTTTAACCATCTGTCCCCATCTCAGTGAAAGAGGTTTATATGTTAGGAGACCCAGGAGGACCCCACTTCTGAGACAAACATAAGAAAGCCTGACTGATATTCGCTGAAACCCAACTGAACATGCCACAATCTCCTATAGACAGATGAGACCAAATGAGTGCTTTCTGGTGAAGCATACCATTTCCATGTTTACTAAAAACTAAATAAAACCTTCAAAGAACAGAACACCTTTCCCACAGTCAAACATGGAGGAAGCTCAGTGATGTTTTGGGGTTGCTTTGCTGCTTTTGCAACTGAGTGCCTTGAATGTGTGCACAGCATCATGAAATTAGAATATCAAGGCATTTTGGAGCACAATGTCAAACCCCAGAGTCAGAAAGCTGGGTCTCTGTCACACGAGAAGAGTCCAAAATGCCATTAGATGTGCAGCAAGCTCATCCCTGGCTATAGGAAGTACTTGACTGCTGTTATTATGGCCAAAAACTGAGCTTCCAAATATTGAGTCTAGGGTGTCAAAAATGTAGTCAGAGCCATTTCTGTATATTTTCTTATTGAAAAGGATATATTAGGTTCTGATTCAAAAACAAAGGTTTTGTAATAATAACAGTGAAATAAATAATTGTATAGACTAAATATGAATGCAAATTATTTTAATTTACAATAGATCTCAAACGTAGTCACCCCCTTGGACTTTCCCCCACATTTGATTGTTCTACAGCATGAAATTGAAAAGGATTTAATTAATTGAAAACGAGTTTTCGCCAATGGTCAACTAAAACAGAAGTCCATAATGTCTAACTGTTCAATAAAATCTGAAAATGTGTCTAAATTAATGACAAATATAAAACAGAAAATAATTGATTGCATAGGTATTCACCCCCGTTGAAATGACACCTGAATGAGCTGCGGTGAAAACAATTGTCTTTATAAGTCGCATAATTAGTTGAGTCCACCTGTTTTTGTAATTAAGATGTTTCACATGATTCCAGGTTAGATACAGTACACCAGTATCTGAGGGGTCCCCCAGTTTATTTGTGCAATTCCTAACAAAAAAGAACCAATAAAAGGTAGGATATAAGAGCATTTCAAAGGCACTCAATATCCCCATAGCACAGTAAACTTCATTATTAAAAAATGGAAATAAAATGTAACAACTGTGAGTCTGTTTAAAACAGGCCATCCTCAAAAACCGAATATCCGGACTAGAAGTGCACCAGTCATGGAAGGCACTAAGAGGCCTATGTTAACTCTAAAAGAGTTACAGTCTTCCATGACTGAGTTGGGAGACACTGTGCAAACTGCAAAAATAGCCTGGGTGCTTCACAAAAGTGGCCTTCATGGGAAAGTGGCAAAAAGAAAGCCATTGTTGGAAGAAAAAAAAACAAGCTAGAGGTTACCAGGATGCATGTGGGACACTGAGACCCACTGGAAGAAGATTCTTGTATTTTAGCCTCAAGGCTATGCACTCTGTTTGGCGCAAGCCTAACATCATCTCGAGAACACAATCCCTACCGTGAAGCACATTGATGACAGCTTCATGTTACGTTGATGCTTCTTTGTGTCACGGCCTGTGAAGACTGTAAATATAGAGGGCAAAGTGGATGCAGCAATGTACAAAAAATCCTTGAAGAAAACCTGGGACATTGGAGAAGATTAATCTTCAAGAAGGACAATAACCCCAAACATACAGCCAAAGCTACATTGGAGTGAATTAAAAACAAAAATGTCAGTGTCCTCGAGAGTCCCAGTCAAAGCCCTAACCTCAATCCAATTCAGAAGAATAATAGTTAAAAATTGGTGTCCAGATGTTCAAAGCTGGTAGAAAAGTGCCTCCACCAAATATAAAAAAAACATGCCTCTACCAAATATTACGAAAATATTGATTTTCTGTTTTGTGCTTGTAATTAATTAAGAACCATTTACAATTAAGAACCATTTACCATTTATGGACTTTGTGTTGATCATTGGCAAAAACTCCTAGCCAAATCCATTTAGATTTAACGTTGTAGCACAATACAATCTGGATAAATCCAAGTGAGTGAACACTTGAGAGCCAAAAAGTGCAAGGGTGCCAATACTTTTGGCCACAACTATATGTGGTGTATGATGTACATGCTTTGTGAACAGTTGTTTACAATTAAAGCATATTCAGTTATTGCTTGTTGTATGCTACCTGGGGCAGTTAATAGAAATGTGACATTTAAATTCCAAAATGTGCTTCGACACTACAAAATTAGACATAAAAACAAATTCTTATCATGTTTGTCATATTAACTTTGTTGTACCTACCTCAACACTTCAGAGTATTTGGAGAATAGCATGTTGACCTCCCTATGTGCACCTATTATTTGAAGAAAAATACAAGTGCAATACAGTCAATTTTTCTACTTCACATTTAAAAAAAACTAAACAGACCATTTTATCTACTATGCAAGAGACATGCTGTACCAGAGTACCAGGTGAGCTACAGTCATGTGAAAAAAAACAGCCCCTGGAAAGTTGTAATCTTTATATCAACACAACTGACAGGCAATGGTAACCTTATTTCATCGTTTACTCAATGATGGCAAGTGGCCAGGCCCTGAGGAAGCCCCAACCATAATGCCACTACATCCATTCTACAGGTGCATCTAAAAAAAATTGAATATTGTGGAAAAGTTCATTTTTTACGTAATTCAAGTCAAAAAGACACCTTCATTACACATAAATTGAAACATTTCAAGCCTTTTTTTGTTTCAATCTTGATGATTACAGTTTACAGCTCATGGAAATCAAAAATCCAGTATCTCAAAATATTAGAATTAAAAATGTACAATACAGAAATGTCCATCTGAGAAGAGCTCTAATTAGCTAATTAACTCAAAACACCTGCAACGTTGTCCTAAGTATGTTAATTTACTCAATACTTGGCCGGGGCTCCTTTTACACGATTTACTGCCTCAATGTGGCGTGGCATGGAGGCAATCAGCCTGTGGAACTGCTGAGGTGTTATGGAAGCTCAGGTTGCTTTGATAGCGGCCTTCAGCTCATCTGTGTTGTCTGGCGTAGATTCCTTGATGTTACCCTGTGGTTCTTAGAGACTTCTATGAGCATCATTTGATCTTTTCTTTCGAATTTAGTGGGATGACCTGTCCTATGTAGATTTCCAGTACTCTGGACTTTTCTCCATTTGTATACGACCCGTCAGACTGGAAAAATGTACTTAAATATAGCTTTGTAAACACTCCCAGACTCATGGGCATCAATAACCTTTTTTTCTACTGATGTCCTTGGATTATGGAGGACCAAAGGATTCAAAATTAAATAATTAAATATATATTTAAATAAATATTTTTATATTCATAAATATTTTTTATTTACATGGCACGTTATTATGAAATACTTTTTATAATGCCCCTTTTTAAAATAATGGCATGATATTTCATAATAATACGTTGTATTTCTCAAGGTTTTTTTCATCACAAGATTTATTTCATAAAACCATGGCCTTTTTCATAATATTGTGACCTATTTCATAATTTCTTGTTGTATTTCATAATCTCCTGGTGTATCTCATCTTTTAATTGAGTATTTCATCATTTAATTGCATATTTCATCATTTAATTAAATATTTCCACATTTAATGCCGTATTTCATTACAAGGGATATGTCAATCAATGCAAGTGGGTGGTCTTTAGCCGCTGACACCATTATCTTAAAAAGGGCATTATAAAAAAGATTTCATAATGTGCCACTTCATAATGTGCCATTTCATAATGTGCCATAATGTGCTGGATTCAAACTCATACCGAAAATCAAAGCAGACAATTAAAATCACAGGCTGTTCCAACTTGCATGAATTTCATTACAGCAACACATAATGTGACTCAGTAGTGTGTATGGCCACGTGCCTGTATACACTCCCGACAACGTCTGGGCATGCTCCTGATGAGACAGCGAATGGTGTCCTCAGGATCTCCTCCGAGACCTGGATCAGGGCATTAGTGAGCTCCTGGACAGTCTGTGGCGCTACTTGGCGGCATCGGATGCACCGATTCATAATGTCAAGGAGGTTCTCAATTGGATTCAGGTCTGGGGAACGTGAGGGCCAGTCAATGGCATCAACACCTTTGTCACCTAGGAACTGCCTACACACTCTGGCCACATGAGACCGGGCATTGCCCTGCACCAGGAGGAACCCAGGGCCCACTGCACCAGCGTAAGGTCTGATGATGGGTCTAAGGTTTTCATCGCGGTACCTAACAGGAGTCAGGCTACTGTTGGCTTGCACGTGGAGCTCTGAGTGACCCTTCAAGGATACAGTGGATATAAAGTCTACACACCCCTGTTAAAATGCCAGGTTCTTGTGATGTAAAAGAATGAGACAAAGATAAATCATGTCAGAACTTTTTCCACTTTTTTTTAATGTGACCTATAATGTGAACAATTCAATTGAAAAACAAACTGAAATCTTTGAGGGGGAAATATAAAAAATAAAAAACTCACAATAACCTGGTTGCATAAGTGTGCACACCCTTAAACTAATACTTTGTTGAAGCACCTTTTGATTTTATTACAGCACTCAGTCTTTTTGGGTAGGAGTCTATTAGCATGGCACATCTTGAAGTGGCAATATTTGCCCACTCTTCTTTGCAAAAGCGCTCCAAATCTGTCAGATTGCAAGGACATCTCCTGTGCACAGCCCTCTTCAGATCACCCCACAGATGTTCAATTGGATTCAGCTCTGGGCTCTGGCTGGGCCATTCCAAAACGCTAATCTTCTTCTGGTGAAGCCATGCTTTTGTGGATTTGGATGTGTGCTTTGGGTCGTTGTCATGCTGAAAGGTGAACTTCCTCTTCATCTTCAGCTTTCTAACGGACGCCAGAAGGTTTTGCCAAAATTGGCTGGTATTTGGAACTGTTCATAATTCCCTCCACCCTGACTAAGGCCCCGGTTCCAGCTGAAGAAAAACAGCCCCAAAGCATGATGCTGCCACCACCATGCTTCACTGTGGGTATGGTGTTCTTTGGGTGATGTACAGTGTTGTTTTTGCGCCAAACATACCTTTTGGAATTATGGCCAAAAAGTTATACCTTGGTTTCATCAGACCATAACACATTTTCCCACATGCTTTTGGGGGACTTGATATTTGTTTTTGCAAACTTCAGCCAGGATGTTTTTCTTTGTAAGAAAAGGCTTCCGATTTGCCACCCTACCCCATAGCCCATTCAAATGAAGAATATGGGAGATTGTTGTCACATGTAGCACACAGCCAGTACTTGCAAGAAATTCCTGCAGTTCCTTTAATGTTGCTGTAGGCCTCTTGGAAGCCTCCTTGACCAGTTTTCTTTTCGTCTTTTCATCAATTTTGGAGGGACGTCCAGTTCTCGGTAATGTCTCTGTTGTGCCATATTTTGTCCACTTGATGATGACTGTCTTCACTGTGTTCCATGGTATATCTGATGCATTGGAAATTCTTTTGTAACCTTCTCCTGACTGATATCTTTCAACAATGAGATCCCTCTGATGATGGCTTTTGCTCTGAGATGCAACTAAGAAAATGTCAGGAAAATCCTACTAGAACAGCTGAACTTTATTTGTGATTAATCAGAGTCACTTTAAATGATGGCAGGTGTATAATGACTTCTATTTAACATGAGGTTGAATGTGATTAGTTAATTCTGAACACAGCCACATTCCCAGTTATAAGATGGTGTGCACACTTATGCAACCAGGTTATTGTAAGGTTTTTATTTTTCATTTTTCCCCCTCAAAGATTTCAGTTTGTTTTTCAATTGAATTGTTCACATTATAGGTCACATTAAAAGTGGAAAAAGTTCTGACATGATTTATCTTTGTCTCATTATTTTACATCACAAAAACCTGGCATTTTAACAGGGGTGTGTAGACTTTTTATATCCACTGTATGTCTCCCCAGGCCATCACTACCGTCAAACCAGTCATGCTGGATGATGTTGCAGGCAGCATAATGTTCACCATGGCGTCTCCAGACTCTTTCACGTCTGTCACATGTGCTGAGTGTGAATCTGCTCTCATCTGTGAAGATAACGGGGCACCAATGGAGGACCTGCCAATTCTGGTGTTCTCTGGCAAATGCCAATCGAGCTGCACGGTGCTGGGCTGTGAGCACAGGTCCCATCAGAGGACGTTGGGCCCTCATGCCACCCTCAAGGATTCTGTTTCTGACAGTTTGGTCAGAAACATGCACAACAATAGTCCGCTGAAGGTCATTTTGTAGGGTTCTGGCAGTACCCTGTTCCTCCTCGCACAAAGGAGCAGATACCGGTCCTGCTGCTGGGTTGATGCCCTTTTATGGCACTGTCCAGCTCTCCTCTCCGTCTTCTGGTATCTCCTCCATGCTCTTGAGCCTGTACTGGGAGACACAGCAAACCTTCTTGCGACCGCAAGTATGGATGTGCCATCTTGGACGAGCTGGACTACCTGTGCCACCTGAATGGGCTGCAGGTACCGCCTCATGCTACCAGTAGTGAAAAGTACATTACCAAAATGCAAAACTAGAGAAGAATCAGTCTTGTAGGATAAGGAGAGAGCAATTGTCTATGGCCACCACCTGTAAAACCATTCCCTTTTTAGGGTTGTCTTGCTGTTGCCTCTGCAGTGCACCTGTTGTCACTTTCATTTGCACCAAAACGGGTGACACTGATTCACAATCGCTTATGCTTCCTAACTGGACGGATTGATATCCCTGAAGTTTAATTGACTTAGAGTTATACTGGGATGATTACATGCTCCCTTAGTTTTTTTGAGCAATGTATATATTATAAGCTAAAAATGTATTATTTACATCTTTAAAACCAAAGAACAGAAGACATTTCACCTGCAAGTGCAGCCTCAAACAAATCTGAAGCCTTTGAGGCTGATGTTTTACTACCGTGTGCTTTCTTTTTTGCTGGAGAATTGTCACAATACGCAGATGTCCGTTCAACCTAGGAAGAAAAGGAGAGAAAAGACAACTACCAAGAAAATCAGTAAATAGGGATTTGCATGGACGAGTAACGAACTAATGGAAACTGACAGATGAAAATATGTGCAATAGCCAAGTATCTACGTCAATGGTGCTTGGAATATTTTTTTAGCTAATGTCCGACCGTGGTTTAATTATTTTTGGGTCGGTTTTTTCAAAATGTATCTACTTCGCTAGATTTCGCATATTGGGCAATTATTAATCGTATCGTAATGCAATGGTAACTTCAGAAAAATCGACCCACAGGTGGCATTAAAGGAACTCACCTCAAATGCGATTTTTTGTTTAAGGCCTTTGTTGTCCATTAGCCTCTCAGTCGGTGGCATCTTTCACCTGTCACTTCAAAAACTTCCCACAGCGCTTGCTACAATACAAAGTAATGCGGAGAGGTAATGTGACTTTGGCTGATGAGTACAGCAGACTTAATTTTAATACTTAGGTACAGTATGTTACTTAACTCCAGCTATAGTTTTAGCGCATTTAAAACTTTAAAATCTAGTCAGCTGGCTGACTTACACGCTATCGTCATCGGCTGAAAAATACAATACCATTAGCAAACGCTGTTAACGTTCGCTATGGTAGCTAATAAGTTAATGTTCATTAAGCTAACTTTACGTTATCTTTACCCTTTGGTGAGCTAACGCCGTAACCAGTGCTGGGTGGATTTTATCATATTTAGCATTGTTCGATCAAACACATAGCTACTACATGTATTTCCAGTAATGTGTATCAGTAATTTACCTAAGAGTATCTGGCAACTTGTTGGTATCGTTTCTACTGACGAATGACTGCGATCATATTCAAATCTGCAGACTTGTGCGCGAGTCAATTAAAAAAGTTAAATTTTCTACAACTTGAGCAGGCAACTTTTTATGATAGACAGTAAATAATGTTATAGACATATTTTGTATTTTCAGTTCATCTGCTCACTGGCTGGCTTGTCTATAATAAAGGAACTCTGCATTTACAATTTTAGTTTGTTTTTTTTAAGTTGTTTTTTTTAAGATTAAACTCATTACGTCTGTGTTTCTCTGAGTGGAACAACATTGTCTCTGAGTTTCCCCACTTGTAATTCTGAATTGAACTGATGTTTAACAGAAATGTCACATTTGTAATTACATATTTTTGAATTTCGATTGCACATAAACTTAGCTATCAAGTAAGAGGCAGAAGATACTATGTAAGTCAGTTACTTATTTACTTTTGTGTCCTCTATGTTCTAGTTTGTGAGGCAAAGGAAGTTGGCTGATAGGCTCAGTATGATAAGAGAGTGATTAAACACATATTTGGACCTGATTGCCAGGAGATATATTTTCTAGTGAACTATTAACAGCTTAGATATCAATTCCACTTTGGTGATGCCAGTTTTTCAAGTGTAATTAGTGTATGTAGGATAGATGATACTGCACTTAGCGTCACTATTTTCAGCTCTATAGACTTATCAGGGTACTGGCAAGCAGTAGCGGTTCTAGCTTGTATGGCTCCCTGGGTGAACCCCGTTCAGTGCCCCCCCCCCCCATATGAATATAAAAATATATACAAAAATACAACTCATAAATATCAAAAAGAAGTAACAAAGACAAACAGAAACATTGTGTATTATATAAATACAAATAAAAAAAGAGAATCAAATTTTTACCCTATTGCTAACAAAAAATGCACAAATAAAACTAAGTTGCACAGAGCCTAGATGGCTTCTCATCCTGGCCAGTGCCAGAAGGTGCTCAAATATTCTTCAGAAGAGCCCCTGAATTCGCATTGATATACATGTCATTATGCACAATTTATGAAACTTTCAGAATAGGAATCAAATGAACCATTCAACCACGATCCTTGGCTAATTCTAGGCATAAGACACCGGAAAAGAGTCAATATATCACAATAGATACAAAATATCAGCATAATAGAGACGTCTTCTAAGTTGTCCTACAGCATTGGAAATTCCCCTTACTGAGCTCAGGACCTAGTCAATACAATCACAGAAAACCTTTATGTTGTCACCTCTATGAAAGTTAACCAAGTCAATAATGTGCTAGTTAGGTTGTTATCCTTTTGCTGCAGACTACACACATTCTCATGATGAAACTGTGTGAAATTATATCCAATTTTATGTAAGCTAGTTGGACAAAAAACTGAATATAGTCACTATGTGTAATAGCATAGCAAGCAACAGAGGCTAACAAACATTAGTATTATAGTAGCCTATTTCATTATATGCATAATATTATACTCATAAAGAGATGACATACAGTGGATATAAAAAGTCTACACACCCCTGTTCAAATGCCAGGTTCTTGTGATGTAAAATAATGAGACAAAGATGAATCATGTCAGAACTTTTTCCACCTTTAATGTGACCTATAACGTGAACAATTCAATTGAAAAATAAACTGAAATCTTTGAGGGAGAAAAATAAAAAACTCACAATAACCTGATTGCATAAGTGTGCACACCATCTTATAACTGGGGATGTGGCTGTGTTCAGAATTAACCAATCACATTCAAACTCATGTTAAATAGAAGTCATCACACCCTTAGTTTAAGGGTGTGCACACCCTTAAACTAATACTTGGTTGAAGCACCTTTTGATTTTATTACAGCACTCAGTCTTTTTGGGTAGGAGTCTATTAGCATGGCACATCTTGACGTGGCAATATTTGCCCACTCTTCTTCGCAAAAGCGCTCCAAATCTGTCTGATTGCGAGGACATCTCCTGTGCACAGCCCTCTTCAGATCACCCCACAGATGTTCAATTGGATTCAGGTCTGGGCTCTGGCTGGGCCATTCCAAAAAGTTAATCTTTTTCTGGTGAAGCCAAGCTTTTGTGGATTTGGATGTGTGCTTTGGGTCTTTGTGATGCTGAAAGGTGAACTTCATCTTCAGCTTTCTAACGGACGCCAGAAGGTTTTTGCCAAAATTGGCTGGTATTTGGAACTGTTCATAATTCCCTCCACCCTGACTAAGGCCCCGGTTCCAGCTGAAGAAAAACAGCCCCAAAGCATGATGCTGCCACCACCATGCTTCACTGTGGGTATGGTGTTCTTTGGGTGATGTGCAGTGTTGTTTTTGCGCCAAACATACCTTTTGGAATTATAGCCAAAAAGTTAAACCTTGGTTTCATCAGACCATAACACATTTTCCCACGTGCTTTTGGGGGACTTAATGTTTGTTTTTGCAAACTTCAGCCGGGCTTGGATGTTTTTCTTTGTAAGAAAAGGCTTCCGTCTTGCCACCCTACCCCATAGCCCACTCATATGAAGAATACGGGAGATTGTTGTCACATGTAGCACACAGCCAGTACTTGCAAGAAATTCCTGCAGTTCCTTTAATGTTGCTGTAGGCCTCTTGAAAGCCTCCCTGACCAGTTTTCTTCTCGTCTTTTCATAAATTTTGGAGGGACGTCCAGTTCTCGGTAATGTCTCTGTTGTGCCATATTTTCTCCACTTGATGATGACTGTCTTCACTGTGTTCCATGGTATACCTAATGCTTTGGAAATTCTTTTGTACCCTTCTCCTGACTGATATCTTTCAACAATGAGATCCCTCTGATGCTTTGGAAGCTCTCTGCGGACCATGGCTTTTGCTCTGAGATGCAACTAAGGAAATGTTAGGAAAATCCTACTAGTGTAACGAATGGGTCAAGGCAGAGAGAGGCTGGTTCCAGTTGCGGAGCAAGCAGTTTATTAGGAGACGAATTCCAGGCAGGGCAAGGCAAAGGATAGTCGGACAGGCAAGGGTCAAAAACACGAGAGGCGAAGTAAGACACAATCACAAGGCTATAGACG
Organism: Esox masquinongy; assembly: GCA_016801175.1. NCBI lineage: Eukaryota > Metazoa > Chordata > Actinopteri > Esociformes > Esocidae > Esox > Esox masquinongy. The sequence goes on along the minus strand of JACXGI010002262.1, from coordinate 33,802 downwards.
GAGTCGAGGAGAAAAGCAGGCTAAGGTCAAACACGGGAATCGATACCAAAGATGCACTAGGCGGAAGCGAAAAACCAAAGGCTCGGTATGAATGACAGAATGACAAACAATACCTCACAAAGGTATTGTTTGTCGGAGGAGGACCTCCGACAAACAAAGCCGGAGGAGGACCTCATAACTAGAAGATCTGAACTTTATTTGTGATTAATCAGAGTCACTTTAAATGATGGCAGGTGTGTAATGACTTCTATTTAACATGAGTTTGAATGTGATTGGTTAATTCTGAACACAGCCACATCCCCAGTTATAAGAGGGTGTGCACACTTATGCAACCAGGTTATTGTAAGGTTTTTATTTTTCATTTTTCCCCCTCTGTGATTTCAGTTTGTTTTTCAATTGAATTGTTCACATTATAGGTCACATTAAAAGTGGAAAAAGTACTGACATGATTTATCTTTGTCTCATTCTTTTACATCACAAAAACCTGGAATTTTAACAGGGGTATGTAGATTTTTATATCCACTGTAGCTGCATACCTTTATCTTTTGCTTGTTTCTCCTCTTTCCTCTTTTTCCTAAACTGGTCACCTGATGGCTTAAACCTTTTCTTATCCATTTGTGTTAATTTGGCACTCTAGCATCAATACATTACCCATCCCCCAGCACTGTCAACCAAGAGTCAAGACTAAACCAATTCACTTGGTGGTGTGCAGACTGTTTTTTATATTATTCATAATGATTTTGCACAAACCAGAAAAAAATGCTACAATATGTTTGTGAAACTATAAATTCACAGTATTATGAATGAATTGTGTTTTTTTTGGTAGCATTTTGCAGTGTGACTGATTTTACTAATTGTGTTAGTACTGTACAAAGGAACAGGTGCGCTGTTTGATAGATTCCCTCACCCCCCCCCCACCACAGACTTCCAGTGGGAGGACCTTCCCATCTCATACTTCTGAGTGGGAGTCCTTCCCAGGCAGTAATCTGCCTAGCTCACAAACTAGAATTAGGGCGCCTACTTTGACAAGATTAATTGACCCACAGTCCCACACGGTAACAAGACATCATTTACGTGATGGGTAAACCAGCGATAGAAAACTGATCGTGCAAATGTCACCATTACGACTTTTTTTTGTGCGGGCGCTGGGTGCCGCCTTTGGAAAGATGCCGCCCTGGGAGGCGCCCATGTCACCTATAGCTAAAACCGCCGCTGCTGGCAAATGTAGTTGGGTGACCAGACAAGCCAACAACTGCATTTATGGCTGGAATCCAGAGCAGTATACACAAGTTCCAAGGTTTTCCAGTGGGATTGGTTAATGCCAAATTTCACCACTTGATACAGCTGGTGTACGACTGTCATGGGAGTCTTGTCTAGTGCACATTGATCACGTAATTGTCTTCAGTAGGAGCTAATAAGCTAATTTAGACATCCAAGAAGTGTTTGACCGTCTGAGGGGCTGCCAACTTTATATTGAAACCATCAAAGTTTAGCTTTGCCCAGGAAGCATGTCTGACAGTTGTCTGTAGCAGGCTTACAGCTAACAGCATAGTCTACCTTGGATGACATGCTGCATTGGTTAGTAGCTTTATGGCTAGAATCCTTGAAGGTCAAACTTCATTGTTGACGTAATAGTTAGATCTTGATTTATGAATAGAATGAATAGAAATAAATATTGTAAATATAAGTGTTGCAGTGCCTATAAATGGATACATTAAAATGTCTAGATTAAAAGACAATGTCTTTTACTGACCAGTATTTTTGCAGTCTTGGGTCAAGTTGTTGTTGCCAACCTTTGAGGGGGACCTCTTGTAGCAACAGTAGTGTATTGTTTTGCTGAGTAGTTTCAGCATGTCTTCCCTTTGGGGCATCTCTTGCCTCCAAAATTTAGAGGATTTTCTGAGAGTTCATCAAGACTGCTTGTGACACTGTGTTGGCAATCAGCATATCTTTCCAAGGTGTGTAGAATTTGCATTTGGAGTCTGGGTAGTCTTAGTGTCATCTTTAGAATGGACTCAAGCAGCTTGTGATCGGACTGGACGTTCACTTTCACCACACACAAACTAGTGGAAACTTTTTGCAGAGAACACAAGGCTATGAGATCCTTCTCTTTGTGGACAGTTTGGTTTTTTATCTGTCAGTGCTCTTGACCCATAGGAGATCAGTCTTGCAGTGGACATGTACAGCCTAATCCATGCCTAATGTTACTGTCTGTATGACAAATTGTTTTTGTGGGGAACTTGAGTGTTGAAGCATTGATCTGAGAGCTCTGTTTGAGCTTCCTCATAGCTTGTTGTGCTGACATTGCCAAGTCACATCTTTGCTTAGCAGCTGTTGTTATAGTGCTGTGAGTGACGCTTCAACAGGAATGTACTGTGTCAGACGTACCTTTCCAGCAGTCTTTGTAGCAATGCTTTCCCAGCAGATGGCGGCATTTTAACTAGTGCTTGCACCTTTCATTAGTCTGCTTTTACTTCGTCTCTTGTAAACGTGTGGCCCATAAACTTGACAGTGCTTACCCTGTGCTGTGTCTACTTATTGATACACAGGCGCAATGACTCCTTGTCTAGCTTCACTTGCCAGTAGCAAGTAAAGCTTTAGCAAGTAAAGTTATTTTTTTGCCATTTGGAGGGAGCAAATGTCTCACCAAAAAAGAAATACAAATTAGTAAAAGAAACAAAATACAGGAAGTTTTTAAAGAAACTCAATGGGGCCAAATCAAATAACTGCATATACCAATTATTATTCATTTTATTTTCTAATGTAAATAATATAAATTACTACCAATAGACATTGGGGTGTTATTGCAATACTGGTTGTTTTCTTTATTTTTTAAATTACAAAAACAAAAAGTGTTTTCATTATTAAGCAAAATTTGAAACTAAAAGTGTTATGTATACAAGCCACTTAAACCGAATTTCCAGAAGTTTGTCTCGCTTTAGTTTCAATGAGTAAGTCAGTCTCTCCATTATAAAGATGGTGTATACAATGTCTACTCACTCAATGACCATGGGTGATTCTTACAATAACCATTTTTTGGTCATGGCTTTCTTACTAATAGTAACACCCCAAACAGGACGGTGTCTGTCTAATGCATCACCAAAGTGTGTTAATGAAGCATGATCCTCCAAATAAATATATTTACCAAATATGACATCTATATATTAGTCTTTTCTGCAGTGGATAAAAAAATGCATCATATCTTTTTATTCAAATCCACTCCAAGTCAGAGAGACATTTATAAGTAGATATGAATAATTGCAACTACAGTATGGTCTCCAGATCTACCTCCCTCATGAGTTTACCAAAACAACCCTGCATTTGGAGGTATCTATAAAAGTGTTATCCTTGCAGACCTTGGTTCTCTCTCAGTATCTGGAAGCTTTGAAGAGCCATCTCATCCACAATGAATTGATTGGAAAAATAGGCTGATATTCTGTGTTATGCTTGTGCCAAACATATCGCTTCCCATTGAGGCAAAAAGGCCTCAGACCACACTATTCTTCCTATTGGTCTCACAGTCTCCAACATGTCTTCTGGCAAACCCAAGCTGAGATTTGATGTGATTTTTTTTCTCAACATTGGCATTCCTTTTGCCACTTTCCCATGAAGGCCTCCTTTTTGAAGCACCCAGATTATTGTTGCAATATGCACAGTCTCCAGCTCAACAAAAGAAGACTGGAACTCCTTTAGAGTTGCCATAAGCCTCTTGGTGGCCTCCCTGACTAACCCGTATGCTCAGTTTGAGAACGACCTGTCTGTAATTTTAAATGTTCTTTTCCAGCATCAGTACAGATTTAACTTGATGTGTTGTATATTATGTTGGATATGCTTTAAGTAGATGCAAACATGCACATTGAAAATAAATAACAGTCAATATAAAATGCCAATAGCAAAGACAGCTTTTTCTCAAAATAATCAATTTTAGAGATGTCCTGATTAAATTGAAATTTGGATAGAGGGATACGTTCTCCTAGCCGCAGTATATTGTGCTGGCAGCAAAATAACAGATTATTTCCTTCAAAATAAGAGTCCCAATTGAAAATACATACTAAACATAGGAATTATTTTTTGGATGTTTCCCTATAAAAATTTGAATTATCATTTTTATTGAACACAGCAGAGAAGAAGAACACAGGGCAACTTTAAACAGGTACAGGAATGGTTTTATTTTATTCAATTTTTTTAAATAAAAAAATAAACAAAATAAAACAAAACAAAAAAGGAATACCCAGATTTACCCCTTCTCCGCCACCAGACATGCCCAACAAATTGGACAACAAATAATACAATGTGTTTCTGGCTTTTCTGAATTTCTGAATTTAAAGTTAAATTATATAAATTACTGTGCAATAGTGTTAATCAAGCTGAAGAAAAAGCATTTGTTTTATAACATTTTATAGCATTGGTGGAAGTCACTGTCCCCACAATGAAAGAACCAACTGAATACTCCTAACCAAAGTTTTACATCGGCACATATAATAGTTTTTGAAACAAAAATCAAATATTTATGTCAATACAGAGTTTTTATAGTAATATAACCCATGAAAAGGTGGAGTAAAAGGTCATTAACACTCAATTGTATTATTTTGATTCTGAAATTCCACATATAAAGATTCTACAAACCTATAGTACATCCAAGACCAATTTTACATTGTACAAATATTCCTTTTCATTTTCCATATTGTGATCTTCATTTTTGCTTATGGAATGGGGTAAATTTGAATCAGAAGAGTTTTATTACCAAGTAAAAGTAAATTTCACAAAAACAAGGAATTTGCTCTGGCTCGTTGGTGCAACAATTTTTACAAAAGGAATAAAGGAAATATAAACAAATAAGAAGAGTGGACTGAGCATACAAAGAGTATATTGAGCATTAATAAATTACAAACAAATATGTAAGGTGCAAGATTTGTCCAGTTGAGGGTTGTGTGTGTATGTGGGGAGGAGTTATAAATATGTCCAGTTGAGGGTTGTGTGTGTATGTGAGGAGGAGTTATAGATATGTCGAGTTGAGGGTTGTGTGTGTATGTGAGGAGGAGTTATAGATATGTCCAGTTGAGGGTTGTGTGTGTATGTGGGAAGGGGTTATAAATTTGTCCACTTGAGGATTGTGTGCGTATGGGTGGAGTGGGCTATACTTGCCCTTGTCCTTGGCAGGGTATTGCAGCGTACCAGACAGTGATGGAGGACGTCAAGATGGACTCTATGATGACAGTATAGAAATGCACCATCATAGTCTTTGGCACGTTGAACTTTTTCAACTGCCGCAGGAAGTACATCCTCTGCTGTGCTTTTTTTGTAAGAGTGGTGATGTTCAGCTCCCACTTGAGGTCCTAGGCGATGGTAGTGCCCAGAAAGCGAAAGAACTCCACAGAGTTGACTGGGGAGCCACCCAGGGCGATGGGGGATGGGCAGCTGGCTTCGCCTGAAGTCCACTATCATCTCTACTGTCTTTAGAGCGTTAAGCTCCAAGTTCTGACTGCACCAGGACACCAAATGGTCAATCTCCCACCTGTAGACGGACTCGTCTCCATCAGAAATAAGTCCGATGAGGGTGGAGTCATCCGCAAACTTCAGGAGCTTGACAGAGTGGTGACTGGAGGTGCAGCTGTTGGTGTACAGGGAGAAGAGTAAGGGGGACAGGACGCAATCTTGAGGGGAGCCGGTGCTGATGGTCAGTAGGTTAGACAAGTGCTTCCCCAGCCTCATGTGCTGCCTCCTGTTGGAGAGGAAGGCTGTGATCCACCTGCATGTGGACTCAGGCACCCCCAGGTGGAGCAAAGCAGGGATTATGGTGTTGAGTGCAGGACTGTAGTCCACAAACAGGTTCCTGGCATAGGTTCCAGGGAAGTCCAGATGCTGGAAGATGAAGTGAAGAGCCATGTTGACCATGTCGTCCACAGACCTGTTGGCTCTGTAGGCAAACTGCAATGGGTCTAGTAGTGGGTCGGTGATGGTCTGGACATGGGGCAACACAAGACGCTCAAATGACTTCATAACAACAGAGGTCAGGGCGATGGGTCTGTAGTCATTAAGTCCTGTGATCCTTCACTTCTTGGGGACTGGGATGATGATGGAGGATTTGAAACAGGCCGGAATGCAACATGTCTCCAGTAAGATGTTAAAAATGTCAGTAAACAGCAGAAAGCTGATCTGCACAGTGCTTTAGGGTGGATGGGGAGACACCATCAGGCCCTGCTGCTTTGTGGGGTTCTGTCTCTTGAATAGACTGTTAATGTCCCCCTCCAGGATTGAAAGTTCTATTGTAGTGGCAGAGGTGGGGATGATTGGGATGAGTTATTGTGTATGGGTCCCGATGGTGGGGGGCTGGTGTTGATAGCTGGACACACAGGGAGAGGGTATGTTGTCTTTCAAATCTGTAGTAGAACTCATTCAGGTCGTTGGCAAGTCGCAGGTCATTAATGGAGTGCAGGGATCTAGGCTTGTAGTTGGTAATCTGTTGGAGGCCTCTCCAAACAGAAGCAGAGTCGTTGGCTGAGAACTGTTGTTTTAATTTCTCTCCATACAGGCACTTGGCTTCCTACACTGCCTTACCACAGCTGTATTTAGCCTCTCTGAACCTGTCTCTGTCCCCAATTCTGAACGTCTTCTCCTTTTTCAAACGCAGCCATCTGGGTTTAGCTGTGAACCAGGGTTTATTATTGTTGTAACTCAACCTGGTCCGTGTTGGTACACAGCTGTCCTCGCAGAAGCTGATGTATGATGTCACAGCATCAGCATCTTAAAGGGATAGCAACCCACCATGGTAATTGTTGCCTGGTGAAATTACAACATATATTGGTTCTACAGACCCTATAAAGAACTTCTTACCAACTTCAGAACCTGAGGACAGGATTGTCATGATGTGTCAGCTCTACTGCTCTGAATGAAACATTGTTTTCTGAATATATTAGCCAGTTTTGCAAATGTGTTTTTTGGCGGGGTGGGGGGGGTCTACCCTGAAGGCAGAAATAATATGATTGGTTGACTCAACTGAGAGGGCGGAGGAATGTATTCAAAACAGGCTGAATACTGTACATTGACATTTGACCAAGGTTAGTTCTTGTCCCAAACCTAAACTCTAACCCTTACTGTAACCCTATTCATTGCCGGCTCTAGCCTTTTGGGGGCCCTAAGCAATATCTGATTTCGGGAACTCTCTCCCACAGTGGTCAGGGGCTTCCTAGTTGTTGGGGGCCCCCTAGCGGTCAGGGCCCTAAGTGACTGTTTTTGTTGCTTCTGCCTAGAACTGGCTTTGATCCTAACCTTACTCCTTACCTAATCTTAACCCCTTACCCTAACCGTTTTAGAATAAAACTTACATGAAAGGCAATTGATAAAAAGGTAATGTAATTTGAATGAGTTATCAACACTGCAATAATTTGAATTTTGAGATTTTATTTTGAAGGTTTACTCATTACCATAATATTGTGACGTCATCAATCGTGCTGCCAGCAGAATAGTAGTAAACATGGCGACAAGTCAGACAGTCAAGATGCTGTCGCCGCTTCGGTTTACAATATATTTGTTATTGTTCGTCGCTCCTGGGATATTTTCATCCAGCCTACACCTTCATCGAGACCAACAGTTTTTGCTACCGCAGGACAAGGGTTTTTTTTTGGTGAATGCAAATGTATTTATCCATGGAATAAGCGCCTCAGGGAAGCGACGGGCTGCGCGTAACGTTGGTACGAGTGAAGATAGGCTATCTTCGGGCATGTATCAGCATCGCAATCCGCGGAGTGCAGTCGAACCACCCGTGCCAAAGGTGTATGGACAGGTAATGCATTAAAGTATAGCTATGTAACTACTGTAGCTAGCTACAAATATTGAAATCACGCACCTAACTTGTCTCACGTCAAATTTAAGTTCACGTTTGGCTGGATTTCTATAGCCTAGTAGATAGCCAGTTAAGTAACAGAACCTTAAGCAAGCCTGTTGTTTATAGCTCTCCGGTTTCATGCCCGCCCCTTGGCGACGAGACATGACGATCAAATGGCCGAGCTGCCAAACTGTCTAGTGCAAGTGTGCGACTTACTGGTACCTCTGTAGACAACGTTAGCCTAGTTAATAACTAGATATCTAGCTGGAGGTCTCTCTAAGTACAGTATTCCTGTCGGCTTTCAGCGTTCGAGGGAATGGTGTTTTTTTTCATCCCAATGTAGCTATGGCACGAAATACCATAGCTGAAATGCTGCTATTACCAATTCAATGACGTCAATCACCATCTAGTAAACATACATTTTATCTGTTTGTCTGCAACAAAAACTCCAGACACACATGTAGGCCTATTGAAGGACGTCTTTCAATTTTATTCTTTACCTACTAAATTCAGTCCTTTTTTGTCTGAACAGTTTGATATCTGGGGATGTCACTTTAAAATATAACACACAAAATAATTATGCCCTTTACTATTTTTGAAATTCAAAACAGGAAGTTTTGATTTAGGTGCTGACCAGGTAAGAACGTGCAGAATTTTATATAATTCAACATGTAGTTCATCATTTTTGTGGTATTGGATGTTGTCTAACACTGACAAAAAACGGATACAGTTTTCTTGTACAACAATTCGATTGGATCAGAGTTTATACGACTTTAAAAGTGGGTTTGAACATCCAGCTAATTTACTGTCAATATTGCCTTTGTTCTTGACAATTTGCACATGATAAAAGAATGGGCAATGAAGGGCAAAAACAGGCTGAGCCATCTTTGAATAAGAACTCTTAGTCATACTGTGGAGGCAATCAAGGAGGGGCTGGAATGTAAAAATCAGAGCCTCTAGTGTAGTGCCTTGGTTGTGTAGAACAGAGAGAAAATGTCTTGAAAGTGGGTGGTCATACTGTACCTAAACTGTACTATATATTTTGTTCGTTTTTGTGAACTGTTTTGCTAGATTGTGCTCTAATGAACACAGCCCTTTAATTGCTTTATTTAGTTTCCTACAGTTCTCAAATATCTCCAGGAAATAACCACGACATGCCACAAGCAAGATCTGGTTCTGTTCCACATGACAAATAGTAAACAGATCAATCAGGGTTTGTGCATTAGACCAGAATACCAGTCTTATGTTCCATGATGATGTTTCATCAGATTTCGGGAATGTTGATGCTTGGCTGTACTTAGATTCCTTAATGTTCATAGTGCCCGTGTTCCAAAAAAGGTAAAATATGTACAAGTGTTTTGGTGTGAAATGGAAAAGTTTTGTTTTTGAGCCAACTCAAAAACAAAACAACAGGCATAGGGTCAAATCGGGGGACAGGCATAGGGTCAAATTGTCTCAAAGACAGGCTTAACATTTTTTTTTATTTTTGTGACATCTGTAAGAAATAATGTCAAGCCTAGTTCTATGACCATGTGTAAAGGAGGTAATGTATGTTAGCCTTCGTGTAGTTTCCAGATATTAGTGCTAATGCTGACAGTTAATTCTGTAGCACAATTAATAGTCTCCTTAGTGCTGCAGAGCAATTACTTGGGAAAAATTGGTGCCGTGCTGGACCTAAAACTACATTTTTGTTTAATCTTACCCAATCTTGCTTCTGTCACAGCTACAATGAAGTGTTTTCATTACGCTCTTAGGCAACCAAGATTTATATGGTCAAACTTTCTTAAATATTATAGAATGAAGAAAGTTGTAGGGAATAGCTTACAGTATTTGAGAGGAAGAAAGGAGGCATACCTAGTTCACAACAACCAAACACTGCCCTCCAAAGTGAGTTTATTTCCATCAGATTCATAATAACTATAATGATACTGCTTACACAGACATGGTGGGAAATACACAAACAAATAATAGCCTAAATCTAGTGATGAGATTTAGGCCATCTTTCCCCAATTGTACCCTCCATCCCCACACTTAATGTTTCCATTGTTTTGGTAAAGTTTCACTAACCTCTTTACCGCATCTATCAAAAAAATCTATGCAATAATAATATTTTTATTATTTTAATGACAGGACAGAATTAGCTAGGGAGACAAGAATGTGGTAGACAGAGAGAAAGGATATATAAATGTTGCTGAGTCTGGTCTTGGACCCCCCTCACCACGAAGTATGTGTGGTCTGGAGTCAGGAACTAAGACTGCTACAACCGATTCCGTCACACGTCTGATAATTTCTGTTGCAAGTAGTCCTCCACTGCTTTGTGCAACATTAAATCCATTTGTAATCTTTTATTCCAACCTTCAATATGCTTTTTGGAACTTATCTTGGGGATTTTCTTAAATATATTTGCTCCTCTGTTCCCTGTCCTCTCTGGCATTCTTTAGAAAAAGTTCTAAGGCAGTTGAAGATAGGCGACCAGGAGAGTGAAGATGCACAAAAAGAAACTTGTATGAAATTAGATGTTTCTCTTGGGGTTTCTCAAATCATATATCACCAAGCAAATTATGTTTGGAGGGATGGATCCTAAACCAAACAAGATCTAATTCAAAAGTGTATGTGGCATATTTTAAAAGACTCATGCAGTTGGATACACATGATTATCTTTGATTAAAGTTACATATTGGGGACGGAAGGACACTCTTCAACTAGACTACCAACCAATTGACAAACTGCTCCACCATTTGATTACTTAATATTTTTTGTGTTGCTGTGGAAAGAGGATTTACAATGGATTTGTGAGACCTCTATGAAGTTCTGGTAATTTCTGTTTCAATGGCAACTCAACATGGTATTGTTAATCTCTGAACGTGATTCTTTTGAACCTTCTGTGATGTGCTCTAATACTGTAGTGCCTTTTCTAGCGGTTCTAGTGTGTCTTCAAAGCTATAGTAAGCTACAATAAACCCAATGATTTCAAGAGATGAGGGATAATCAGATCTCAATTGCATCAGATAGTGCCTTTGGTAGGTATTCAGACCCCTTCACTTTACCCATATTTTATTTTGTTATACACTTAATTTATAAATGATAAGATTTTTTTTGCGACAAATCATAAACATGTTTTTAAAAATTTGTGCAAATTTATTGGAAATAAAAAAAACTGAAATACCTCAAGTTAAGAAGTATTTAGACCTTTTGTTCAGTCCTTTGTAGAAGCGCCTTTGGCTGTGATCACAGCTTTGATTCTTCTTGGGTATGTCTTTACCAGCTTTGCACACCTGGATTTGGTAGGTTTCTCCCATTCTTATGTGTAGATCCTCTCAAGCCCTTTCAGATTGGGTTGGGAGCATCAGTGAACTGTGATAGTTCTGCCCACAGATTGTGGCCCAAGTCTGGGCCACTAAAGGTTGCTTGCAAACTTGTCCTGAAGTCATTCCCGCTTGGTCTTGGCTATGCGCTTCTGGTTGTTGTTGTACTGTAAGATGAACCCCACTGCTCCTGAGAACTTTCAATGCAATAGCAATTTTTTTCCAACCTTCCCCAGATTTATGCCTTGACACAACTCAATCTCAGGATTAAGGAGTGTTCCTTGGAGTTCATTGTTTGGTTTTTGCATAAATTGATGGAAATTGTTTTTATCAATTAAAATTAGTTCTATAACACAAAATGTGAAGGAATTGAAGTGGTCTGAATACAGTATGTATTTTCTGTTGCAGCGTGACTTATCTAATACATGGTTTATGGTCTACAGCTTAGTACTTTCATAATAAATGTCAAAAAAATCCTAATGTTGGAGCATGTATTACCTGACCTGTGCACAAATGTACGTCTACAAAAGTTAATTTGAGATGCCTGATTGTACGCTAGTAATTCTTAAAAGATAAATCCACTGTGCAACCATATTTTCATTTCAGTCTCCTCACATAATTAGCTGTATTTCAGACCTAATTTGCACCACAGCAGTATTTTAAAAATGTTATGCCAGGAAAGTGATGTTCAAAATGGCAACTCAACATGAGAGTCATATTTTCTAGCAGTTATAGTGGCCTTTGTGTATCACACTAGTGGAGGGTAGATATTGTTGTCCTTCTTCAATAAAGCCACTGGACTGGGATAGCCCGAATGACACATTTCCTCTGACTTTGTAAAGACTACCTCTTAATGGGAGCCCTGTTCCCACCTTCGAAGATAGGCTTTTCAAAATCTATAGTTTTTAGAGATTCTTGGGAACTCACTCTAGCTTGCTCTCAGGAGCTAGCTTGCCTTTTTGATATTTTGTTTTTAGACTTCTGATGATGCTTTATTACACAAGAAGAGCTGGATATCACTATGAATTCTGGATATTGAAGTTTGCTTACAATCAGGAAATAAATATGTCCTGTTGCTGCCATTGTATACGCAAGATATTTTATATTGTGAGAAGAAATTACAATTTTTTTTGAGACATGATACCTTAGCATGTAAATGGACATATAGGTAAATAGAGCAGCAGTGACATTTGCCTTTTATCACCCCTCCTGAGTTGGGGAAATTCTGAAAGTAATTTATTGTCACCTCACATAGAGGGTCAGCCCCATTTTAAATCCCTTGCGATTGGAAATGATACATTTAGCTTTTTCACTCAAACCATTTGATCTGACCAAGTATTCCGCCATTTCCACAGATCTTCTCCTAAACAGCTTCAATGGAAGTAGTCTCAGACTGAAGTGTACCTAATGATTGAGCAGTGGAAGAATCCAGAGTTGTCGGCTCTGGTGTATGTGTGGGTGTTAGCTGCATTTCAGCTGACTGGTCTCTCAAGGCCAGATGAAGGACATACTAAATCACCTGGAGCTGGATGTGTGTTTGTGCGGCCCCAACATGCCTTCCAAGGAGCGCGAACACACTCGCCTGTCTCACATTCTAACTAAAGAAAATGTCAGACACCTACTAATATCATGCACCTGCTAATGCTGGCTGGATACTCTATAGCTGACCACAACGTTATAACATTCAGCATGTACTACCATGTTACCCCACTTATCATTCAGCCTTGTGAAGAAGGACTTTCTAGTCTGTCATGGAGTCTACTTCAAATATTCTACCGAGAAAAGCGGGAGACCTTTACAAAACATTGCCAAGTCCAATCTGCGCTAAACACAACAAGCCAATTACACATTGATATCACAACTATTTGTCCATCATTCCATGTATATTAAACAAAACATGCATCCAGGATAGTGGTGGAATTTTGCTGCATCCAGACAAAAAAATACTGGTAGATTTCTAATGTAAATTGAATGCTCTCACTGAACACTAGTACCACAGCAGGGGGATGATGTCATCTGTTCAGTACCACTCCAGCATTGCCCCTCATTCAGCATAGGCTCTTTATGCTGTCCTGAATAATGAAGGAGAAATTCATTTTGGAAATCACCCTATTTCACTAGATTCTTTCTTTGCTTACTTTTGGGAATACAGATTCAACAATGAGTTGTCTGTATGGACCAGGAATGAAAGCAATTCAGCCTTTGATTTAGTTTCTCTTTTTTATTTATATGTTAAGATTTGTTGCACATCTCATTGAAATGATAGATTTCCCTTCAGAACGACGTGCGAAATGCTTGGTCTTATCTGCAGGTGCCTGTAACATCATTCCCTGAAGCTTATACATTAGCCTTCAAGTGGTGTTTCTCAGTTGTCTTGCTAATCCTATGCTGTGGGACTGGTTTAGACATTAGTATGGTTAAAGGATTGAGGGTCTCCCGTATTTGCTTAGTTCCAATATTGTCATTGTTGTCATTTCTGAAAAAAATTAGCTGTCGCTCTGAATAAGAGTCTGGTAAAATGTAAGTGTTATAAGTATAAGTCAGTATATAACCCCCCCCCCATGCACTCATGGAATCCGCATTGCTCAGTGTCCTTCAGACACTTTACTGTGGCTAGTTGGCTAGCTTTTCTAAGGCTCAGTTTGCATACCTTGCAACTGATATCACTCTTTGTCAACATGCAAAAGAAGCATGAGCAGTGTGGTATGGACTGACTCTTCAAGTCTGGCGAGTTCAAGGGGTGGTTGAGTCAAATGGGCAGAAAACTGAGAAATGGGTTTGCGTTCTTCCTGACTAGATGTTAAATAATTTGTATCTAGTCAGATGCTTTCAGAGAGTGCAAAGGAATGTTCAGTGTTTTGGCACTTGTTTGGTAAAAAACACTGTATTCCCACTAGTCATAGTCCAATGATTAACATGCTGCCTTGAGAGACAGAGCTACTTAATCACTTAATTCTTTGTCACTTTATATGCTATAACAAATTCAAGTTATGGAGTCTAGACTATATATGCTAAAAAGCATTTGACAGCACTAAATAGGTTTGTTTCTCGCTGTTATCAAAGTTAGGCATATTTCAGACCCACAATTTACTTACTGCAAGAATCATATTCTGGAAAGGCTAGCCACAAAACCACTTCTTACTACAATGCATTATAAATCACTTGCAGGACCGCAGGGAATAGGGGATAGCATTTTCCTCAAGTTAACCTAAATGTCTACAGCAGGTGTAGGCATCTTTTGTCAGAGTGGTTGGCAGGGAGGCTTGAAAATATTTATAATTACTTCAAACAAATATTTTTGCACTGTAGGTTGATGACAACTCATTTGAAAAATAAAATGTATTTAAAATTAAAATGTCAGAACTCGATGACATTGAGACATTATTGTTGAGATTTCTTTGTGGAATACTTCTTAACCAATATCCTAAACAACCCCTAAACTAAATATTAGCAGAATTACTGATCATTTTGCTCTCTTGAACAAAACCGTATGCCAATTGTATCCTTTGAAAACAAGTCATGTTAGCTTGCCTTTATATACATGGACTCATGTCTTCCAAGTTGGAAGGGCAGTATGAGAAAAAGCAGAATGGCTTTTTGCGAATGCCTAGTAGAAAGGTTTGCTGCAATCTTTACTGTCTTGATTCTACTGGGAGCTGTTGTGAAGCTATTTTGAAATTGGGGAAGGGAGAAAAAGCGAGTAAAAGGGGCAGTGATAAAAGATTTAATAAAATAACTCACAGTATCTCTTTGTAGAATGCGTTCAGTCTGACAGAAGTCTCTGTGAGACCGTAACATGTCTGGAGTATGCTGCCTTTGCATTGTAATGTTCGAAAATCTCCATAATATAAAGAATGTGCAGTAATAGTGGAATGGTAGTGTTTCACAACATTTACTCACCGGAAATGGTTTTGGGTATATACAAAAGTGCATCCTAAAATGCAAAATGATGATTGGTCAACAGAAGGCGCACAAGCTTATTGCCAGACCGTGTCAGCGGAGCTGGCATAGAAGAGCGAATGTCTCTTAGTGAGTGAGTGAGTGAGTGACTGACCCTTGTTAAATAGCATAGTGTTTAGAGACGCGGACTACTGAACAACAGGTCCTGTGTTCGACTCCTGTCACAGTCAAAACAAATTATGCCTTCGGATTTGTTCAGGGCAGGCAAAAACTTTGCTGGCTACAACCTTCAGTAGCCACGTTATAGGAAGTCTAAAATTAATCGTTCTGGTGGATTTTCTAATTATGCATTAGGATTTGTTCAGGATAGACAAAAACTTCGCTGGCTACACGATTCTCTCGTCTTTTCTCTTGACTAAAAAGTCAGTTATGAAAGCCATACAGCACATAGATGCTATTTGTGGTGGAGGTAAACTTAATAGGAAACGTTAGTCAGTTTAACACAATGCTTTAAGGTGTCTAGCGAAATATTACTGGCTAATAAGCTTTTAAAACGGCCAGTGACAAAAGTCATACAGTTAATAGATGCTGTTTGGGGTGGAGGTAAACTTAATAAGAAACGTTAGTCAGTTTAACACTGCTTAATGGTGTCTAGCGAAATATTAAAACTTTGCGTTATGTTAATGAGTGACAAAATGATCTAATGTCGAGTAAACGTGCAGTACTGTGCTGTAGTGGCTAAAGACATAGCCTGTCATGTGGACGAACCCGGTTTGAATCCAGTGCAGGCAATAACGTTCATCACTTTCAATTGCGGGCCGCCTGAACTAGCCTTGCCTGGTTCCTTTTCTGGTTTTTATTTATGCACTATAAGTCGCTCAGGATAAGAGTCTACTGGATTACTAAAATGTAAAAATGCTTGCCAAGTGTTGCCTCTCATGCACTGCCGTGTACTCATTGTCATTTAAAAATCTTTTAATGACTTGCCCAGGGACTGCAATTAAACATTTGCCAGATTTTCTTACATGGGGCCTGTTGTAATCAGGTAAAAATAGCTAATTACAAGCCACTATCTTGGGGCTAGATAGCTAGTTACCAGTAGCTAGTCAAAAGCAAACTATAAGTTAACAAACAATCACATGTGTAAACCAAATCATACTCAAGCCCATCGGGACACAGGTTTTAAAACAATTGCAATCAACTTTTACCTAATGCACCTGAATGACAAGATCATCATCATTTCCATTTAAACATAAATGCTCCATTCAAAATAAATTCCCAATATATAAAAGGAATTTTGATATTCTTACTTGCCCTAGCCCTGAAATCAAAACAGGATTCACATTTCTCACATCTCAGCCAATCACAAAACAAATAGTCAAGTACTACGAAGTCCAGACCTTCTGACTCGATGGCTTTAGAGTCATAGAATGCTTGGGTGCATAGTGAAAGACATGTTCAATATAAAAAATATATCCCATGAAACGAAATTCACCAGCCAATTTAAGTGACATGGAAATTAGTCTTAAGTCAGTAATGTTGTAATTAAGTGGTCTCATACGAAAATGTTATAGTCCCCTATTCCCCTTTCTCCATATCCACTCCCACACAGGAAGGATGTTTTTTTCTGTTTGTTTTAACATCCTGTTTAGTGTTATAGTTTAAAATGAAGTAAGTGGCTAATATGTCTGTCGGCCTGTTAGTAGTTAATAAATACAGTTGTGCTCATAAGTTTGCATACCCTGGCAGAAATTGTGAAATTTTGGCATTGATTTTGAAAACATGATCGTGCAAGACTATTTTATTTAAGGATAGCGATCATATGAAGCCATTTATTATCACATATTTGTTTGGCTCCTTTTTAAATCATAATGGGAACAGAAATCGCCCAAATGGCTCTGATCAAAAGTTTACATACCCTTGAATGTTTGGCCTTGTTACAGACGCACAAGGTGACACACACACAGGTGAAAATGGCAATTAAAGGTGAAATTCCCACACCAGTGGCTATTTAAATATGCCATTAGTGGCTGTGTATAAATAGTCAATGACTTTGTTAGCTCTCACGTGGATGCACTGAGCAGGCTAGAGACGGAGCCGTGGTGAGCAACAAAGAAATGTCAAAAGACCTGTGTAACAAGGTAATGGAACTTTATAACGATGGAAAAGGATATCAAAAGATATCCAAAGCCTTGCAAATGCCAGTCAATACTGTTCAATCACTTATTAAGAATTGGAAGATTTGGGGATCTCTTGATACCAAGCCAAGGTCAGGTAGACCAAGAAAGATTTCAGCCAAAACTACCAGAAGAATTGTTTGGGATACAAAGAAAAACCCACCAGTAACCTCAGGAGAAATATAGGCTGCTCTTGAAAAAGACTGTGTGCTTGTTTCAAGGAGCACAATACGACGATACTTGAACAAAAATGAGCTGCATGGTTGAGTTGCCAGAAAGAAACCTTTACTGCGCCAATGCCACAAAAAAGCCCGGTTACAATATGCCCGACAACAACTTGACACGCCTCACAGCTTCTGGCACACTGTAATTTGGAGTGACGAGACCAAAATAGAGTTTTACGGTCACAACCATAAGCGCTATGTTTGGAGAGGGGTCAACAAGGCCTATAGTGAACAAAATACCATCCCCATTGTGAAGCATGGTGGTGGCTCACTGATGTTTTGGGGGTGTGTGAGCTCTAAAGGCATGGGGAATCTTGTGAAAATTGATGGCAAGATGAATGCAGCATGTTATCAGAAAATACAGGCAGACAATTTGCATTTTTTTTGCACGAAAGCTGCGCATGGGATGCTCTTGGACTTTCCAGTGCGACAATGATCCTAAGCACAAGGTCAAGATGACCCTCCAGTGGTTACAGCAGAAAAAGGCCATCACAGTCTCCTGACCTTAATATCATCGAGCCACTCTGGGGAGATCTAAAACGTGCCGTTCATGCAAGACAACCAAAGACTTTGCATGACCTGGAGGCATTTTGCCAAGACGAATGGGCAGCTATACCACCTGCAAGAATTCAGGGCCTCATAGACAACTATTTCAAAAGACTACACACTGTCATTGATGCTAAAGGGGGCAATACACAGTATTGAGAACTAAGGGTATGCAGACTTTTGAACAGGGGTCAGTTCATTTTTTTCTGTGTTGCCATGTTTTGTTTTATGATTTTGCGATTCTGTTATGACCTAGAGTTGAATGTGAATCCCATAAGAAAGAAAAGACGTGTTTTGCCTGCTCACTCATGTTTTCTTTACAAATAGTACATATATTACCAATTCTCAAAGGGTATGCAAACTTTTGAGCACAACTGTACATATGATACTTACACAACAAATGCACATATGCCACTTTGTTGTCAGATTTTGCCACAGAAATTTTATTGCAAAATCTACTGGACATAGTGCCAGTACTTGGTGTAAAGTCACCTTTGAAAAAAGATAAGGTGTTTGAAGATGCTATAGTGTTTGTTGTATCAACTGTCAAAGTTTGTGGAAATACTGTATAACAGAGGTTTTAATGGTCCACGGCCCCTGCTGAATGAGTGATTCAGAAGGAAGAAGTGGGGATTTGGATGAAAGGCAAAGGCAGTGGGAGTGTTACACACTTCCCAAATAATATCTTCAGAGGTGGAAATGAGGCACTAGTGTGTGTTTGAGTTTCTGCTGTTACACCACTACATTTACAAGAGCACGTAGTTGCATTATTTTTGCCTGAGTGAACTCAGGGAAGGACTCTGAAATTGGACTGTTGGTGGTGAAGATGTTCACTGGTCCTTGCTCATATACTGTACATTAGACTGATGTTGACTTAAGCTGCAATTTGATCCAACGGAAGGATATACAACTGGGTGAATACAAGCGGTTAGTTGAGGGACTGTTCTTTTCTTTGCAGGCCAACCTGAATGATTCCCACAACCAGATGGTGGTGCACTGGGCCGGGGAGAAGAGCAATGTAATTGTGGCGTTGGCCAGAGACAGCATTGGAGCCACTGGTCCTAAGACCAGCTCGGTGAGTACATTTCCTGTAAATACAGTAGTACCATTGCAAAATTGATAATACGGTCTTAACCACTGTATTAATGCCTATTGTTGTCTTTGCGTATGCATGCAGTGTTCTGTACAGGAGCTGTAATTTATACAGCTCCTGTTCTGTACAGGAGCTGTAAGTAAAATAACCTTAATCAAAAGGCTTCATGGCCTCATTTTCAGTGATAGTGGATTGCACTTGCATACCATGTACCGTCACTTGCATGTTTTTAATTTTTTCCTCTCATCTGTCACATGATAGGTGTATGTGTCCTATGACTATGGCACCAGCTTCACCGCCATCTCTGACAAGTTTCAGCTAAGTGGGGAGAAGGTGAAAGCGGGAAGTAAGCCAGTCATCTCCCAGTTCTACCATAGCCCAGCAGACAATAAGAAGGTAAGTAGCTGAAGAACAAGAACATTGTATGTTCAGTAAACTTGTGTTATAAGTTATTTTTAGTATGGAATGTTTTATAATTTAGTCCGAAAAACAATTTGTTAACCTCCCCCCAAAAAATAACAATATGGTCTCACCAATCACGTTCTCATCCAAAGTTTTTAAAGCAGGTTAATTAACCACAACAAATCACGACAAGTGTCCGTAAAATATTTAGGTAAAGTCTTATCCACATACTTCTGTAGGTGCAGGGAGGAACAAAGTTTAATATGAAAGGAAAAATAGAGCTTGCACATTCATATGCTCCACTAAATTATCTTTATTAAAAATATGTGGACAACATTATTCAGACGAAGATCCTAAAGGATCAAAACTTTGTTTTGCAGCAATGATGTTGGTTCCTTGCTGTTAGCTGCATCATTGCAAGACCATGGTTCGGATCCTGTTTATGGTCTCCCTGAAGGCAGCACAATTGGCCAGAACTGTCTGGGTTTGGGGGGCAAATAATCAAATATGTCTGCCTTCCCTTGGGTAGCTGTAGCTACTCTTTATGGCGAGTTGGTTGATTTCCATTTAATTGAGGTAAAGGCCAAGAGTAAAATAATAAATAAATATTCTGTAAAATAAATTATATTTTTGTTACTTTTTATTATATTCATATACAGCTCTGGAAAAAATTAAGAGACCCCTGCACCTTTTTCTTTCCCAAAAAGTTCAAAAGGAAAGTTTTGAGTGAAAGTTATGGCGTTCTGGGCTAGCATGCCCATTGTAGATGCATTTCAACCAAGAGTCTTAAAGATAAATTGCAGTAATCCCTTTAAGTAAGGATGTAATCATGGGGGGGTCAGAGAAAGTGAATGTTTAGCCTATAGCTTAAACCACTGACTAACTGTGTGTGAGGTTGCGCTTATCCTTTAAGTCCTTTGTGCAGGGGTATGGGTGGCCTTTCTCTATTTCTAACACGTCTCTTGAGTGTGAAATCACACTCGGTGATATAATAGTTGAATAAGTCCTGGAAGTTTCTCACTCTGATGCGCTGTACACGTGGGCTCTACTCTGTCCCAGCCATGACTCATGTACAGCTTTGGGATCATCATCTCACAACGTCTAGCTATTTCAATGGCTCCTGCTTGCAGCCTTGCGCAACAGAGCTTTCCTACTCACAAGGGCTCTGCTCCGTTTCCAAATCGGGGCTGTCAAGAATAGCAGGGTTTTTGGAAAGGCAGGTAAACAAAAGATCAAAGGAAGTAGTGATGAGAGGAGATTATGGCTTTGTCTATCTGCATAATCTGAATTTTTAATTAGCTGTTTCAAATGAAGTATATCTGAATTTTTCAGTGAAGTTTTATTTTTTTCCAAACAGTCTTTTGAAGTAGATAGAGATTTCTATAATTTATATGTATGGCCGGTTCTTACTGTTGTCTGTTGAAATTGGTCAGGCTTGAGATTTAATCATGGCAAAAGTTTGTTCATTACAGAATGTTTAAGATTTAAATGTTTTGTATTTAGAGGTAATATTATTAGCCTTTTTGCCTGACTGAAAATTCTGTCTATTGTTATACAAAATATTTTAGCTGAACATTCTGCAATGGTGCACACTTGTAAATAGTGCCCAGGGTTTGTTTAACCTATTCAGGCCTCTTTGTATTTTTATCCTTCCAGTACCTCTTTGCAGACACCACCAACAGCTACCTCTGGAATTCCTTTGACTTCTGCAAGACCATTCAAGGGTTTTCTATTGCCTTCAAGCCCACTGATCTGCTGCTGCACAGCAAGAGAGCCAACCTAGTCCTGGGCTATGACGGTTCCCACCCCAACAAACAGGTACATAACTAACTGCCAAAGAAATACTACTTTTTCTGGATTCAAATAGCTTAGACCAAAAGTTAGACAATTAAAGACGTGTATCAACCCATTCATGGTCCTTTGAAATAAGTAATATATTCTTCAATACCCTGCAGAGTATTGTCACTGTGTGACTGTGGAAAAAACCCTTTCCCAAGATCCTGTAGTAATTCAGAATGACAGTCTATTTGAGCTGGGCATCTTTTGATGTAATGCACTCAGATACATTCATTAGATATATTCGTTGAAAATTTAAAACGCACTTAAATCACACATGGATAATTAGGGTGACCAGATTCAATAGGGTGAAATACGGGACAGTCAGACTATGACACCCCATTATGTTCTGAAAAATTAACAGCCTACGTTTCAGGTGTACACAGCAACAACAGTAATAACGTAACAGAATTATGCCTAGTCACTTTTGCTAATTTGATTCGTGGGGTGTGGAGTCCGATGGCCTGTTGTACTTTTCATTTAAGGCAATCTATCTCAGAGTCCGCTTGTCTTTAATGAGTTTGTCATAGAAAACTGTGCGCTTTAATGCAAAATTTACTCGAACAAATAACATTGCCTTCATGGATGGCTGTTACAGTGATTTTGCGCGCACAGGTGCTTAGGCTTGGCAGTTTGTGAGAACTAAACTGTGTTTGGATCAACATTTTTTTAAAAAAAAGGAACTTTAAGACTGACAGTGGTGGCAAATCATGATAACCTGTGACATTCGAATGGGCAGTAGGTTGGAATAATCTAAAAACAGGACCAATTGAAAATACAGGACAAAACATTATTTTTTCTATATAAGTTGGGACACCTTTTAACGGACTAAAATACAGGCCTGTCCTGTGAAAAACGGGACATCTGGTCACCCTATGGTAATGCATTTAAAACTGTTGATAATGATACAGGAAAGTTACATTAAATATATGTATTTAAAATATGGACCCCTGAAACACAGTGCTTATCAAAGTGTACATACCCTTACTGAAAAACCAACATCAAATTACTTGGTTAAAGGGGACAGGCAAAGGTTTCTTCCAAACAACCAATATATCTGTTTATAATAATATATCATATGTTTATACTCATTGCTGTTTTTATCAAATGTGTCAATAATAGTGTATATAAAGGGAAAGGAATTCTCACTGATATTTGTAATGTTGGGTCAGAAAACAAACATTCTGAACATTGGCCCTTGATGCCACCAAAAAAGTTGTAGAAATCTAAATTCAGTATAGCCATCTAGCAAAGAATAGGGTTACATTAAATAAGTACAGCAGTTGTGGCATCGTCTGTAATAACAAGGTAGGGTAAGGAAAATATTAAGGAAATAAGTAAATATTATTTTAATATATATTCAAATATATTAATGACGGTTAGAGGAAGTTATGAGAAAGAAGTTAACACTAACAAGCAGCTAGCTCATCATTGTGTGTGGACCACTTCACCAACTGTATCTAATGTACACTGATGTGCTGGGGATAATTACATTTACTCCTGGGCAAAATTGTATGTATCCTTATATGGTTCCTAGTATTTTTTTTGTTTAAAAAAAAAAAAAAGATAACAAGGCATTCTGGGGCTGTCGCTATAAGGGAGAGAATGGAGGCAAATAAGATAGCTATCTATAGTGTACACTACTGTTCAAAAGTTTGGGGTCACTTAGAAATTACCTTTTTTGAAAAAAAGCAGAGTCTAGGCAGAGAGGCAAAGAAGAAGCCATTTCTCAGGCTGGTCCATAAAAAGAAAAGATTAAGATGGGCAAAAGAACACAGATACTGGGCTGTTGAATATCTCTGCCTAGAAGGCCAGCATCCCGGAGTCGCCTGTCCACTGTTGACATTGAGACTGGTGTTTTGAGGGTACAATTTATTGAAGCTGCCATTTGAGGACCTGTGAGGTGTCTGTTTCTCAAACTAGATACTAATGTATTTGTCATCTTGCTCAGTTGTGCACCAGGGCCTCCCACACCTCTTTCTGTTCTGGTTAGAGACAGTTTGCGCTGTTCTGTGAAGGGAGTAGTACATGTCGTTGAATGAGGTCCTTAGTTTCTTGGCAGTTTCTTGCATGCAATAGCCTTCATTCTTCAAAACAAGAATAGACTGATGAATTTCAGAAGGAAGTTCTTTGTTTCTGGCCATTTTTAGCTGATAATCGAACCCAGAAACGGTGATGCTGAAGATACTGAACTAGTCTAAAGAAGGCCTGTGTTATTGCTTTTTTAATCAGCACAACAGTTTTTAGCAGGGCTAACATGATCGCAAAAGGGTTTTTAATGATAAATTAGCTTTTTGAAATGATAAACACAATGTGCCATTGGAACACCGGACTGATGGTTGCTGATAATGGGCCTCTGCACGCCTATGTAGATATTCTATTGAAAATCAGCTGTTTCCAGCTACAATAGTCATTTACTGCATTAACAGTGTCTACACTGTATTTCTGATCAATTTGATGTTACCTTAATGGACAAAAAATTAACTTTTCTTTTGAGAACAAGGACATCTCTAGGTGACCCCAAACTTTTGAATGGTTGTGTATATAAACACAAATGCAACATGTTACTGTTACTGTTAGAATGCACCAACTATAGAAGCTGGTTTGCAGCACAGCTGTTCTGGCAGTTTTATACAAATCTAATGTACTCATGGATACATTCCTTCATCGCCATGTACATGTTAGGCTGCGTAACGTTTGCAACATTTGTTTTTTTGCTTTGTGTGAAGTTGCCACAAGCACCTGTTTGAATGTAATATTAACTGGCTAGAAGGATATAATTATGCTACATTTTCTGGTAGTGGTCAAATTAATAGATTCATAATTATGGCATAACTGGCTATCCAGGAAACATGCACATCCACTTTAATGTCATTTTGCTAGTTGGCTTATGTTTGGGGAAATTATTTGGCTTGCTAGCTTGCTACATACTACCCAAACCATAACCAATTAGCAGGACTGTTGTGATGTGGCTGTATGCATACTTTCTGTGCTTTTGTGATCTTGTCTGTCAACATCCTGGTTCAGGCTTAGCTGTCCTCCTGGGCTAATACATTGCTGAACCTGTTCACCAATGCCAGTGATGCCTTTGTGTCAAGGTCCATTGTCCACACCACTCTAGCAGACGCAACGAATGGCACATAAATAATATCTAAAATCGAATTTTGGATTAGTTTTTATTTGTCCATGAGTGATGTCGCTGTCATGTTATACCTGTAAAAGAAAATTGGGGGGCGAAATGCATACTAGACTAGTAATTTATCCAACATTTCATCCAGAATAGCAGACAAGTTTGAATAGAATAGCAGACTCAATTGAAATGCGCATCAGCACACTGTTTCATCTTTTTTCCCTACCCTTGCGGCGCTTGTTAGGCAAAGTGATAGATAGCTAGAAAATGTATTTTATTTATCATAGTATCCGGCAAGCAGGAACTAGCAATCTCAATGGTCAGACCCGAAAACACTTGTGGAAGAAGTGAAAGCAATAGCTTGACAAAGTGAGTGAATGAAAAAATACAGCTTGGCTTTATTTAATCAGAGCAGCCAATCCTTCTCTTTAGAGCTGGCAAACTGGCCAGTAGACTTATTTAGAGCATGGAGCACTTCATTGAAAAATACTTGTTTTTTGATTGTGGATTAGGACAAAAATATCCAGGTCCAAAAATATCCAAATATCCATAATCATATCTGTCAGGGCTTGTTTACATAACGAGAGAGGGTATAAAATGATAGATATACTTATATTAGTTTGCATTATTTTCCATAGTGTTTGAATTTACGCCTCTATGTTCGTGATGTACCAGGCAGAATTGTTTCCGTCTGTCATGAAACAATCGGTCTATGTGCATGCACACTGATCAAAAACGTCATCAAATTCTGCAAAATTGTCTTCATACTTGCGAACCTCTGGGGGGGCTCTACTGAAAACGTTACGCACTCTATCTCGGAAGTCTCAAGCTATCAGTATCTGCAAGTTTACACAACAAAATAAGCGTCTCGCGTCTTCTTCTATATGTCCCGTAAAATGTAGCAACATTTGCATAAAAGAATCTCTTGCATAGTAGAATCTCTTGTTTTCTGTTAAGGTTTCTGTTGTCGCTTTAAGATCTACTAATGCCATCTTTCACAAGACTCGCTCCGTTTGTCAACAATAATTAACAACATTAATACATGCTGTGTTGCATTAACTGAGTGTGTGCTGTGCTGCTTGAACATTTGAATGTTTTTTTAAAACAATTTTGTCCAGGAAATAAGAAACAAAAAAGGTCGTACCGATATCACAAAAAAAGTAGTTTTAAAATATTCTGTACTATCAATTTAGCATAAATATAAATGTAACATGTTCAATTAGTAGAGGCTGTGTTTCTAGTTCAGCTGTGTGAAACAGATTGCTGTGGCAACGCACAAGCCGCGCTCAAGTTTGCAGGCAGTGCAACGCAACAGCTAAGAGATGCAGGAAGTAAGCAGACAGCAGCTTGCATATTAATTCTACGGCGCACCAAAATATAATTTGAATATAGATTGATTGCATAGCCGTTTTAACTATACATTCATCAATAAAATGTATTTTATAAAGCCCTTTTTACAACCCTGTTTCCAAAAGCGCTGCGTAAAATGTAAATAAAAACATTTAAACCCAATGTAAATCATTTAAACCCAATATTCAATAGAAAATAGTACAAAGACAACATATCAAATGTTGAAACAGACATTTTATTGCTTCTTGAAAAATATATGCCCACTGAATTTGATGCCAGCAGCACATTTAAAAAAACCTGGGACAGGGGCAACAAAAGACTGGAAAAGTTGTGTAATGCTAAAAAACTAAACCTTGTGAAATATCACACAACTGATTAGGTGAATTAGCAACACGTCAGTAACATGATTGGGTATTAAAAGATCCTTCCAGGGAGGATGGGTCTGTCAGAAGTGAGGATGGGGAGGGGTTCACCACTCTGTGAACGACTATGCGGGCAGATAGTGCAAAAATGTAAGAATAACGTTTCTCAATGTGAAATTTCAAAGAGTTTGGAGTACTTAATGTCATTAAAAGATTCAGAGACTCCGGAGCAATCTCTGTATGCAAGGGACCAGGCCGAAAACCAATATTGGAAGGCCGTGATCTTGGGGCCCTCAGATGGCACTTCATTACAAACAGACACGATTCTGTAGTGAAAATCATTGCATGGGCTCAGGAACACTTCCGAAAACCATTGTCTGGGAACACAGTACATTGCTGCATCCACAAATGCAAGTTAAATCTCTACCATGCAATGAAGAAACCATATATGAACAAGATCCAGAAACACTGCCGCCTTCTCTGTGGCCAAGCTCATTTAAGATAGACTGTGTGAAGAGGAGAACTGTCCTGTGGTCTGACAAATCAAGATTTTTAATTATTTTTTGGGAATCATGGACGCCGCATCCTCCGGAATAAAGAGGAGAGTGACCATCCGGCTTGTCATCAGTGCACTGTTCAAAAGCCAGCATCTGTGATGGTATTGGGGTGCATTAGTGTGCATGGCATGGGTTACTTGCACATATGTGAAGGCACCATTAATGCTGAACAATATATACAGGTTTTGGAGCAACATATGCTGCCATCCAGACGTCTTTTTTGTGGAAGGTCTTGCTTATTTCAGCAAGACAATGCCAAACCACATTGTACACTTATTACAATAGCATGGCTCTGTAGTAAAAGAATCTTGGTGTGAAACTGGCCTGCCTGCAGGCCAGACCTGTCACCCACTGAAAACATTTGGCGCATTATGAAACAAAAAATCTGACAAAGGAGACCCCGAACTGTTGAGCAGCTGAAATCCAATATCAAGCAAAAATGGGAATACATTTAACTTTCAAGATTACTGCAATTGGTCGTCTCAGTTCCCAAACGTTTACAGAGTATTGTTAAAATAAGAGGTGAATCAACACAGTGGTAAACATGCCCCAGTCCCAACTTTTTTCAAACGTGTTGCTGGCATCAAATTCAAAATGTATTTTTCCAAAAAACAATAACATTTCTCAGCTTCAACATTTGATTGGTTGTCTTTGTGCAGTTTTCAATTAAATATAGGAATAAATTATTTGCACATCTTTGCATTCTGTTGTTATTTGCATATTACGGGTTAAGGTTGTACATCAGCAGTGCTTTTACAGATATTCAAAAACCCCATAGAGCAAACAAAAACAGAGATGGTTAACAGTGGCTAGGAAAAACTCCCTAGTATAATATATCCTTGATCTCCATTAACTTGAACTATGAAGCATTACTATAAGATTCCCTAACTTCACAGATGGTCCACTTAGAAGTAAAACCGTGTTGAAATGTTTTTTTTTTTTACCTATTTCTAGAACATAGGCCTATTGATAGAACAAATTTAAGGGTTCATGGTTTCTGTTTCTGGGGGTGGATTATCCTTATTAGGTGGTGAGCCAACATGACGCAGCTCCAGTTCTCAAGTGCAGGGCTTCATCAGGTCAGGCTGGCAGTCAGTGAGTAAGTGTTGGCAAGAGGCATGCATGGTGCACTTGTTCTCTGTAGTGGACATCCACTGCATTGATACAGACTTGATCCTCAAATACTACATTTGTACGCAAATGTAGGACAGATGCAAATAAAAGAAGAAACAGTATACAAATAATACTTAAATGTCGAAGCTGCATACCCCTGGTTATATATACTAAACTATTTCTGAAAACAAAAAACAGACGATGTTGTAGAATTATTCTGTGACAGTCTCCCACTTTCATTTAATCTGAAATGATGGAAAATGGTTGACTTTCAAATATTAACCTTGTAATGCAGCCAAGAGTCAAAATGTGCAAATGAGCCCATGACCTACATTTCCTCCCCATCCCCCACCTCTGTTCTTTTCACAGCTATGGAAATCGGATGATTTTGGTGAGACATGGGTGTTGATCCAAGAGCATGTGAAGGCCTATTTCTGGTAAGATCAATGCCTTTATTCATTGTGATGATTCTGAGGAGAGGCAGTGTTTATACCCAGTACTATAACTAATTTGTCCTGTTGAGTGGCAAAACAGCATTGGTCTGTCACATGGGCTGGCATGTTTGGGTGTGTATGTTTTTGTTTTCTGTTTGCTTCCTGTTTGTCTATTTGTTCTGTGACTGCCTGTCTCCCACATCTAGTCGTATCCAGACCTCCTTAGATGATGGAAGAATTGCCAGATAAATTACTTATAATTATCTATTAGCGCGCTGCGTGTGAGCTAGCTCCTGTATCTCTCCGAGTCAAATTAAATTAGATTGTCCCTGCAGTTGAATGGCAATGCACAGATAATGCCGGTGCGGCCCCTGAGGGAAATGGAAACGGATTAGGCCTACCTGCATTTCATTTGGCTGTGTGCATGCTCTGATAACAACCACCACTCTTATATACACTAGAGTTAGAGTGATACAATTCCACCAGATCTGAGTTAAAATGCTGTTTAACATCTTTAAAATACTTAGAACGTTTTCTTCAGCTTGCCTGCAGTGCCTTATGGGCAGGCATTGCAGAGTAAAGGACAATTAATCACATACCTACCTTATAATGTTGATTGTGACAGGTTTGGCACCTTGAGGAAGAGATTCTCCATGTATCTCTCCCATACTGTATGCTTAGGCAGGAGAAAGGCACACTCCATAAATGCTTTCATATCTCATCTATAAAAGATAAAGCCATCTTGTGAAAGGATTTGACAGATATGTTAATGATTTAAAGGCGTGGTGGGTAGATAGATGTGGTGGGTGGATAGAGTTCATTGCCTTTCATTCTCTTACCTCTGCATTTAGTTTTGACAGCTAACTCATTCTCAACTGTAGATGTGTAATGCTGCTTGTCAGCTACGACAGGGGTCTGTTAAGGAGGGTGCAACATTTCAGAATGTTCAGATTGAAGTAGGGCTGCACGATTAATCGAATTAGAATCTAAATTGCAATATTGACATGTGCAATATCCAAATCACCAACTTCCGCGATTTTCAGCTCTAAAAATATGTGAATGAGGTGCATGAGTAGTTTTTCTTGCGGGAGCTGTAGGTATTTTTGTAGATTGCTTAAATTCCTGACGTCATTTTGTTTAAATACTTGATGGTTTTTCAATGATAGTTTAAGTTGCAACTGCTAGCGAAGATGTTTGCTTTAAGCTAGTGAGTGGCACCAAGATATTGTCTCATATACACAACAGCGTACTAAAAGTTCTGGCTTCAATGTCGGTGCCTACAAACATACTTAATATAGGAGAAAATATACCTCAAGGGGTGAGAAATCTTGTCTAACTAGCTATGGCAACGGCACAAGTATAGCAAATGCAGCAAATGCCATTGCATTAAATGAGTAGTTAAACAAATTGCCTAGTTCAATGTTTTGACACAGGCTGCACCTTCAAATTGGTAATAAGTGTAAAATAAAAAACATTGAACTTTAAATCGATTTTTATTCAGTTTATAGCACATTATGTAGACTATGATCTCTATTTTAAAGTGAGATCATCTATTTGTTTACACCATTTTTGAAAATCACAAATCATAACCGTAAATGCAATATTTGTTAAAGAAATCGCGATTAATTTTTTTATCCAAATCGTGCAGCCCTAGATTGAAGGTTTTGTGTAGAACATAAATCATAATCAATTGTTTGTGCACTCATTTTCTAGTTGTACAGCTTTTATAGCCTATCCTGCTTTCGGTTGTTTAGCAGAAATTAAGGTATTGCCTTTTTTGCCTTTTGCCCAATGTAAAAAATGGTGACCGAATAAGACGGCATGGTTGTAGAGGTAGAACTTTCGCATGGAGTGCCCAACACAACTGAAAAATGAAACAGAGCAGTGACCAATTCTGTACAATTTTCCATGTGTGTGGTTCTGCACTCCACTGTTTTGTTCCACGGCATTGGCTGCATTCAGATCATTGATTGGTTCAGGCCTTTATGGCCTGCTTTCTTTCTTTACCAAGCCAAGCCTTTTTTGCTGATCATGAGATTTCCACATCTAATTTGATTTCAGAGGCCACAGAGAAAAAGGCAGGCACAGCAGATTGGAATAAGAAGTCTTGTAAGCTCTGGTTCACACCCCTGTTGGACATGTTTAACCAGCAACTTTGTAAAAACCAATCAAACCATCAAATCATATGTTTTTGTTCCCCTTTGTCCTTATTGTTTTTTCTGTTTGGTGGTCGGATCGAGAGGCCTTCTTCAGTAAAAACCACTCATCACCAGGCCAGCGCTACATGGAAAGGATTGCCTAGATAGGGGGGCCTCAAACCCCTTGTAAATAGGCGACCCCCATAATTCATCATGGGGGGCCACAGTGTCTTCCAGTTCTGTGTCTGTACAGACCACCTCCCTTACTCAAACAGGCCATCTTTTTTATGAAACATCCTTGCCCACCCCAAATTAAAGAGGAATAGATATAAATAAAGGAATCCTTAGGGAAATTGCCTATGGGAAATTCCCTGTGAAATTAGTTTTATTTTTTTCCAAATTCAGTTTTTTCTGTTTTAATTTTTCTGAATTCTGTGTTTTACAATTTACGCTAATTTAATCATCAGAAAGTGTCTAATAATGTTAATAAATACAATTTCAACAGTTTGATAAGATATTACAGTACATTTGTAAGGATGCAAAACTACATTGCACTATTTTTTATCAAGGCAAGTTATTTAAGTAGGCAAGTATAAACACAATGTAGATACATTGATAGTTAGCTAGATGGAGAGGCAGACAGCTGCTGACGTTATGCATTGCTATATTTCACCACGATAGCTCATCATTTGGAATATCACAGTTTGCATGGCGATAATTCACATTGCAGAATGTAAATGTAGGCTATTACAACAGTATATTATTAGGCTGTTAATTAGTTGGTCGAACACCCGGAGTAGGTGAGTTTGACCGAGGCTGCTCTCATTTTCGGGCAACGCTCCCTGTATGCAATGCTTCACTAGAAGCAACCGTAGCTTTCTTAGCTTTTCTAAGGGGTTGTCAGATTCGGCGCACACAGCCACAAAGTCCTGAATAAATTCTCGTCTTGAATCTGCTGACGCGCTTGCACTATTAACGGTCATTTGAAGAGGCATAACACAGTGCTTTTCCTTGTTCTTCACATGGGCTTTAGACTTCAAGTGGTCATCACGTATTTTTTTTTTCCGATCAATAGTATCTTGACAGAATTTGCAAAACTGCTTATCGCCTGACTGATAATACTCCTTTGGGTATTGCTCGGTTCTGAATTTAGCGGGTAGGGTCGAATCTTTTTTTTTTTTGACGACTTCTCTTTGACATGTTTCTGAAAGTGCCAGCCAAGTTGTTAGGTGAAGGAAGGGTCCCACACACAACACCCCCCCCAGCAATATTCCAGGTTTTACAGTTGATTCCATTTATATTACAATTTTATTACATTTCCCAATTCCATCCGTGTTTTCTGCATTGCGGAAATCATAGGGCCCTACTTACAGAACCATCTGCTGTTAATGGCCGACATTTTTCACTTAGCCTGAAAAATTATTTGAAGATGCTTTGTTAGATATCAACCTTAGGAAAACATCCAAAGGGGCAGATACATTTCATCCTGGTCTGCTAGCTAGAGCTGCTCCTTTCATCTCTAGAGCTCTAACACACATTTACTACCTTCATTCCTGACAACGCTTCAACCATAATTCAGAAGGTTTGGAAAACTGCTCATGTGCTGCCACTACATAAGAGAGGGGATATTAGTGACCTAGACAATTATAATCCTAAATATAAACTTGCCTTGC
The DNA here is from genome assembly GCA_016801175.1 of Esox masquinongy. Classification (NCBI taxonomy): domain Eukaryota; kingdom Metazoa; phylum Chordata; class Actinopteri; order Esociformes; family Esocidae; genus Esox; species Esox masquinongy. The sequence continues at coordinate 1,737 of JACXGI010002262.1, read as the reverse complement.
TAAAATCCTGAAGTCTTTAGCTATGGACACTTGCTTGTGGTTTCAGAATTCCTAATGATAACTAAAAGCCTGATAACTCAGGCTATTATAACAGATGGGCTAAATTCTGAATTTCTTATAGTTGACAAAAGAGTTCCCCAGGGTTCCCCAGGGCCACCCACTTGGTTGATGCATGTATATACAGCTATCATGTAGAAACTTCCTATCTCACCACATAAGTTAATTGGATGAACAGCAGTTATCAGACGCGCTCACAAAACTTGGCAGTACTAGAGATACAGAGGGTAAACACTGAATTAGGTAAAACTGCTTTTGACTATGGTGCCCATACTCACAGAATACCTTGGTGTGTAAACTTAAGTTAGGAGAATTGATGCCTATAAGGCAGTTCAAATGTCTGATACAAGAACTTTTTACTGTGAACCCTGATTGCTTTTCTTAATGTGTGTGCTTATTATTAATGGGTTTTTTTATTTATTTTTTACTTTTTGTCTATATAAAGCTCCTGAAAAAATTAAGAGACCACTGCAACTTTTTCTTTCCTTTCCAAAAAGGTTTTGCAGTGGTCTCTTAATTTTAACCCTTATTTTGAGTGAGGAACAGAAGGGTTAAAATTTAAAGAAATTGAAATTTTTGGAAAGGAAAGAAAAAGGTGTAGTGGTCTATTAATTTTTTCCTGTATATACAGTGGATATAAAAAGTCTACACACCCCTGTTAAAATGCCAGGTTCTTGTGATGTAAAAGAATGAGACAAAGTTAAATCATGTCAGAACTTTTTCCACTTTTAATGTGACCTATAATGTGAACAATTCAATTTGAAAAACAAACTGAAATCTTTGAGGGGGAAAATGAAAAATAAAAAACTCACAATAACCTGGTTGCATAAGTGTGCACACCCTCTTATAACTGGGGATGTGGCTGTGTTCAGAATTAACCAATCGCATTCAAACTCATGTTAAATAGAAGTCATTACACACCTGCTATCATTTAAAGTGACTCTGATTAATCACAAATAAAGTTCAGCTGTTCTAGTAGGATTTTCCTGACATTTTCTTAGTTGCATCTCAGAGCAAAAGCCATGGTCCGCAGAGAGCTTCCAAAGCATCAGAGGGATCTCATTGTTGAAAGATATCAGTCAAGAGAACGGTACAAAAGAATTTCCAAAGCATTAGATATACGATGGAACACAGTGAAGACAGTCATCATCAAGTGGAGAAAATATGGCACAACAGAGACATTACCAAGAACTGGACATCCCTCCAAAATTTATGAAAAGACGAAAAGAAAACCGGTCAGGGAGGCTTCCAAGAGACCTACAGCAACATTAAAGGAACTGCAGGAATTTCTGGCAAGTACTGGCTGTGTGCTACATGCGACAACAATCTCCTGTATTCTTCATATGAATGGGCTATGAGGTAGGGTGGCAAGACGGAAGCCTTTTCTTACAATGAAAAACATCCAAGCTCGGCTGAAGTTTGCAAAAACAAACATCAAGTCCCCCAAAAGCACGTGGGAAAATGTGTTATGGTCTGATAAAACCAAGGTTGAACTTTTTGGCCATAATTCCAAAAGGTATGTTTGGCGCAAAAACAACACTGCACATCACCCAAAGAACACCATACCCACAGTGAAGCATGGTGGTGGCAGCATCATGCTTTGGGGCTGTTTTTCTTCAGCTGGAACCGGGGCCTTAGTCAGGGTGGAGGGAATTATGAACAGTTCCAAATACCAGCCAA